>CM037852.1:158156499-158233020 GCA_021234595.1 Delia radicum
GCTAATTTTAGCAGTTTTTTCTGCAAGCCAGTTTTTCACAAATTTTTAATAGCTTTTTTTCAATTTTTACAGGGATATATCTATGAGTGTAGGCGTTAAAAAACATGTTTTATCTTAGGAAGACATTTAGATTATTATTTTTTAGAACAAAGAATTAAGCTAAGAATAGTCTTATTTTTAATATTTCTTTTCACAAAAAATTTCAATTTCAATTACCCCAAATTTTAATACTAACCTTATATGTTCATCTAGAGCAGGTGCGGATCCAACTTTCCCATTTGGGGTTGAGAAATTTTTTTTATCAACTTTTTTTACCTCAAAATATTTTTTTTTTGCTTATGTCAAGAATATTTGGTTTTTATTCAATATTCTGCATAATCGGAAAGCTTTTTTGATTTGTCAAGCATATACACAGAGAGAATTTTTTTTGATGAAAAATCATGAACATTTGCAGTAAACTTATAAAACCTTTCCACACAACGTGAACAAACACTTTCCTAAAATTAATGAAAATGTACATATTTTCTATTAAACTAGCTTCTTAAAGAAACTTCTTCATTGAAGCGATGATGCTTTTAATAAATAATATGATATTTTTCATAAAATTTTATAAAAATATGTATTAGCTTAATGAAAAGTTTCAATGGACTTCATGGGTTCCATGCAAAAATTTATTAATATACTGCAGAGAATTCTCACAGTGCACTATTAAATATACCAATTACCAAATAAAAACAGTGTTTTAATGAAACTTCTTGAGTGAAAGAAACTATTTTTTTAATGAGATGATATTTTTCATTAAATTTAATGAAAACATGCATTAGTTAAATTAAAAGTTTCAATTGACAAATTCCAGTTGCTTCTATTCAAAAATTCAATAATTTCATGCGGAGCACTCTTTCTAATAGTACGGCAAAGAATATATTTTATCGTTTGCCATTATAGACAAGTTTTGATATTGCACTGAGAGAAGAATCTGCGTAATATTAAAGAAAATCAATGAAATTGATTTAATACAAAAATAAATCCACGCCTGCTTTAGCATAGAGATCATCCACGTCCGAAAATAGTGTTAACACAGTATATGTTTTAGGATCCCTTAAATAATTACTCTTTTGTTTCACTTTTCCATAAAATATACATTGTTGTTCTTATTTCAACGACCTTGGTATTAAAATCAACTGTAAGAATGCCTTGCAATAACCAAAAAAGCCACCATATGATATTATTACTCCTCTTGACCACTATTAAAATAATTGCAGTTATTTATCTTATTTTTCCATTAAAATATGAGAATAAAACAGATTAAAGTTTAAAAACAACTGTTAGATATAACCAGGGCTGCGACATTCATGCAAACGAATGTTTGTAGCAAGCAGCCCATAAATTTATTTTGACCAAATACTTTTCCAAAGCAAAGTATTTGAAAAAAATGGGATTGATTTGTTATCGCATATTTTGGGCTCTATGAAACAAGACCCCAATGAAATAAGTCCCCAAACCAAAAATGAAATAACTCCCCATTTTTTTGGGGCTTTATTTCATTATAAAACAATGCCCAAAAAAAAAAAAAATGAAAAAACGCCCCAACAAAACCCCAACAAAACCCCAAAATAAAATGAAATAACGCGCAATTTTTGGGGCTTTATTTCATAATGAAATAAAGCCTAATTTCGAAAATGATATAAGGCCCCAATTAAAAAAAAAAACTAAATTATATATTACATTAAAATATTTTTTTATTCCTTATTAATACATAATTTTTGTGTATATACCTGCAAAGAGTCCTCAGCTGTTTAACGGCAAGAAATTAAGAAAAATTAGTAAATGAAACCTGTAAATATGAACATTAAAAATATTTCACTAAAAAACAATTTTAAACAATATTCACTGGAAGATTATTCTTGTACCCAAAAAAAAAAATATAGCAAACGAACTTATAGTTTTTTTTTGTGTCGCACGCAGAAAAAACTTTATTTCGCGTAGCCGCCTGCCGCGTTCTACGGAGGAAAAAAAAACCCTAAGAGCGGCCGAAGGCCTTTCAGATTATTCATAAGTTCTGAATGTGACAGTTTTAAAGTAGAATTGTTGTAAAATTGACCAGATACATTTTTTTATATATAAACTAATTCTGCGCTACTTAAACCAATATCTGAATTTAGTATTGATCTTAATCCAAGAAGAATTGTGGGGACAAAGTCACTATAATTTTTATTTGAACCACATCGAATTGCGGTCTTTAAGCTTCTGTTAAAACGCTCTATCATTCCATTTGATGACGGATGATAAGTGTATCAAGCAGAGCAATCTTGATAATTCCCTAAATAGCTCACACTCAAATTCTTTGTCTTGATCAGAAGTTATTTCCAAGGGAACACAAAATCTGCAAATCCAGTTTTCATATAGTGATTTATTAACAGTATCAGCTTTTATATCTCGTAGATAAATTACTTCTGGTCATCTTGAAAATCTATCTATACAAGAAAGACAGTAACTGTATCCATTGGACGGTGGTAAAGGGTCTATTAAATCAATATGAATGTGTTGAATACCTTAGATTATTTTTAATTAATTTTCAAATCTTTTTTACATATTTGTAAAAATACGTTTTTAATACCCCATTTAAATACATTTTTTGGAACCAACATGAATAAAACGCAGAAAAACAAAATTGTGTTCGGTTTTGACCCCACAATTTAACTCCTAAATATAGAATTGGGCAGTTAAAAAATACATGGGGTTCATAATTTTGTTCTTCTTTACAAGTTTCTAGGGTGATATCCCGCGTTAGTCATTTATATTGTATTTTATTTTAAACCAAAGCTCCTGAGTTATGAACACGGTTTTTAAAAATATACCAATTCAAATTGCACATTTTCGATTTTTTTTTGTGCTAGAAAGTCGCTGCCCTGGATATTACAAAGAATAACGTTCTTTATGCAACAAAAAACAACAGGATCATCTTACCAAAAAGATGATGTAATTTTTTCTTCCTCTTATTATAAAACTTAAGATTATATATGATGATCTGTTTTTGGGCATACAAAGAATACAAAACAGAAAACTTGTCCTCATACAACATACGAATAACACAAGCTTGCAACAAGAAAAAAAAAATTGTGCTGCAATTGTTACAGGCTTAATAAAAATGCATGCACCTGTGGAGAAAACTCTCAACTGTTGTTTTTCCACTGCTAGTGGTTTTGGATGCCAGATTTAAAACATGGACTAAATCAGTAAAAAGAATAACTACAACATGTAACATATTTTCAGCAGATTTATTTTGTTGCACTGTTGTTATCGCGCTTGTTAATTAACGAATTAACCAAACCAAACTGATGCAACCATTCGCAAGCCAGCAAACATTATTTCATTTCGGAGTTCCTCTTAAAGTGCTTAGGAAGCTGCACAGATGTTTAGTTGACTCTGGAAGAAGAAAAAGAAGATTGTTTCTTTAAGATTCCGTATTTGAAAATATGTGTGTGGTAAATTTGTGAAGAGTTCAATGTGAACAAAACTAAAAGCAAAAACATAATTATTATTTGCCACAATTAAAAATTAAAACTATGATTACTGCTGTACTGTAAAGTGATTTTACATCATAAAATGTCACGCCATTTTCAACCAGCCCGCAGCGTTAAGCACAGAGACATTTATTTTCGTTGTTGTTGTTGTGTCCGTTTGGAGTTTTATTTGTTGGGAACAAAGTTGCAACATTGCATGTTTTATCCTGCTGAGATTTTTGTCACTTGATACATTGCACCAGCAGTACCGAATTCGAGTCCAGTTACAGGCGCGGATTCATGGTGGGGAGCTATGGGGGCTTTAGCTCCCCCCTTGAGTGCCCAGAAACTTTTTTTTCAAATAATGTAAGGAGCCATATAATTTTGTTTTTGTAGATAAATTAAGATTTTAACATTGAAAATTAAACAAAAATTCTACATTAAAAAAATCTTAAAATGTTTTTCCTCTAATTTTTAGAAATTCTCTAATTCTAGAGCGTTTTTCTCATAGATACGAGGGCGGCTCAATAAGTCCGTGAGTTTTTGAATGAAACACATGTTTTTAGCAAAAAAAAATATTTTTCCTTTTAGCTAAATACACTTAGTCTAACGTTTCTAAAATTTTTGTATCAATTCCAAAATAATAGGATTTTCGAGGTCCATAAAATAGGCATTTCTTGGCCAAATGGGGTCCTTTTTTTAAATCCTCGTTAAATCGGTCCAATAAGTTGGTATAATATTCGTAGTTTATTGTTTTTTCCCTTTTGAAGGTAATTAAAGTGTAATCCCGCGTGGCCTTATTGGCTACGATTATGTTTATGGTCAACTGAGAGCAAACGCTGCACACATCTTGTAGACAGCTTTCTTAAACCCAACTGGTCATTTAAAATCGAAACCACACTGCCATATGAAATGCCTATGGCATCAACAATCTCACGTACTTTTACTCTTCGATCGGCCAACGCCATATCGTGGATTTTTTCGACAGTTTCGGGTGTATTGACCTCAATTGGCCGTACAGAACGTTCAGCGTCATTTGTACTTGTGCGACCACAACGAAAGTCACTAAGCCACTTTTTTACCATTGAAATCGATGGTGCAGACTCCCTATAGTATTTATCAAGCTATTCCTTGGTTTAATTGGCGGTTTTTTTTTTTTGTTTAATGATGTTTAGTGAGCACTCGAAATTCAATTTTTTCCATTTTTAAAAAAATCCACGAGGTTGTATGTTTTGAGCAGCTGTTAAACGCAAAATAAATGACGGAACTTGCTCAATCATTTGAAATCATTTGAAAAATTTTGATTTGAATAATAAATAAAAGATTTCAGATAAGTTTATTTTTACAAAAACGGTTAAATTTTTAATTTTATCATAAAGACTTAAAGAGCTTATTTGTATAGTGGCCTTGTAAGTTGTTTTTGCCTAAATTTAAAGGTATTTTCGTATTGAAACCCGTTAAAATCTGCTCTTTTTCAATTTAGCAATAGCGGTAATATTTGCAAAAGTTGTAGCAAATATTTAAAAATAGTTGATGTTATATTTGAAATTGAATTGTAAATATTACCTCAATTTTCGTTAATTTACTCATACACTCAGTGAACTTCTGCTTTAAAAATATGTAGTTCTTTGTGTTGTAATACAGTTGCTTTATTCTTCAGTCATTTGTAGAACAAATAAAATTTTTTACTAACCTTGTAGTTCATTTAAAAAAACAAACCACAGCAAATGAATGTTGTATGATTTTACAGTCGTTTTTTAGTTACTTAAAATAATAAAATAATAAATGTTTGTTTAGCTTTTACTAACATATGTGGTTCATTTTTACTACAATAGAATTTCATTTTTTGAACATTAAAAAGCTAATGACAATGTTAGTTGAATTTACTGAAATGTAAGTCGTCCTTTCTTTAAGTCGTCCTTTATTTACATGGTATTCTAAGTGAACATGTATGGATATATATCGACATATATGATCCAACATGTAAATATTATCTCAATGGTCCAACATATAAGCAAGTATGAATCGTTTATGAATCGTTTATGAATCATGTATGAATGCATGTGGACACGTACGAAGCATGTATGGATCCATATATGTCGATTTCTAGCAGGGTACAGAAAATATGTATTTTAAGTTCATATTGAGATGTTTTCAGTTTTACTTTTTGACTTACATTTTAATTTAAATTCTTAAATTAAATAAAAAATACTAATTAAAACTTTATTCAATAAATTGTTTAGTGTCTATAGAAAAAATTTTTCGAGTACATATTTTCAAATCATATTTTATATAGAAAATGGAAATATAGAATTACCACAAGAATTTTCTATATATTAAAGACAAATTATTAATTTCTAGCTAATTCCATAATTTTTCCGTTTGAAGCTTTTATTAAAAATTTAAGAAATTCAAACTTCAAATTTATGGGAAATCAAAACGAAAAATAAAAATGATCGAATTAAAATTATCCTTTAAAAGACGTTTAACAATGTTTTTTTAAACAAGCACATTAAAGAAGAAATCTTTTAGACCAAACAAGTCAAAACGATGATTTAAGGAATGTACGAAATAATAGATTATTAAATATTGTCTTAACCTAAAAGAGTTTAAAAATTTTAGAAAATCTAATTTTAGTTGTTAAATAAAGTTTTTGGCAATTCTCGTATTGCTATTCGGTTGATAAGGCATGTTTAGGGCTAATAAATTTATTTTTATAATAAAAGTAGATTTTTTTTTTTTTTTATTTCTTCAATTTACACAACAGATCATATTTAGGCCATATATGGCTATTAAAAGCTACACAAATTCTGTAAAATTTTTAATATTTTCTAATGGGAGAGAAATCCCGGAATCTTGCGAAATTCTAAAAGAACTTCCGCTGTACCGGCCAATAAAAAAAAACACATTTTCAGTAGAAAATCTATCAGATTCTAAAAAGTGTTGCTTGCGAAAAACTCATTGAGATGTAAAAAAAGTTTTATATGAGTTTAGAGTAATTTTTCTTATAAATAATTCTGATTGTGAGACAAATGACTTCAGAACATTTTAAAAATTAAGGCATATTTTTTACAATATTTGACTCTCAGCTATTTTTTTTATCGATATATTGTGAAATTTTTTGACGCTTTTGAAATGTATTAAAAATATATATAAAATTGTTTTAAGTTAAACTTACAAATTTGTTGTAGTAAGCTCATAAGTTTTCAAAATAAAAAATCACAAGAGAATCCTCCTTTATCTAACAACCTGACTTGGATTAACTTAAATAGAGAAATATTAAATATTTAGTATGTTGACCTCATTTTGCAATTTTGGGTACAATTTGGTTTGGTGGACTGCAAATAAAAACGAGTAAAATTAATTTTCGCATCAAAAGAGTAAGTTTAATATACTCGTACATACATATTTTCTATGTTTTTCTACTGATTATTAAACAAAGTAGGAAAAAGAGATTCTGTAAAAGTTTGCTAAAAGCAAAGAAACCACGAAATTCGTGACCTTAAAAAAAAAATACTTTTTCAATAAGTTTTTTAATATGATTTTTCAGAACACAATAAATAATTTTTGAGAGGCCATTCCGCAATAATGTTTGCAGCTTCTTAGCTTTTCTATATATTTTTATTGAAAAAAGAAAAATGTTCAGCGCCCCACTTGAGTGAATCCTGGATCCGCTACTGGCCATTGAGTATAATAAAATTTAATTAACGTATAATATTAAGTTCATGGGGTAATTATTTTTGTTTTTTTAAGTTCTTGTGGTTTTTATAAAATGTTTGGATATAATTTTTAAGTTGTTGGCCCTAAAAAACATGCACTCACAATATTTTTTTCCGTAAAGAATACTGAATATAAAAATTAAATTCACTGAAAATCAGTTAAAAAAAAGTACTACTTACTTTTGATTTAAAAAAATTGCATTTTTTAATTTATTTTCTACTCTTAAAAATAATTTGACAAAATCGGTAAAAACAATTGAATTTTTACATTTATTTTAATACTCAATAAGATAAAACAACTTTTTGTTTTAAATAGAAAATTTTAACTGAATATTCCCAAAAAGCACTGAAAAACTAAAACTTCACGTTCTTTAAAAATAACTTGAATTGAACCTTAGTTTAAGTGTTTTTTTCCAGTAAAAATCCAGTTCATACAAATTGAAATAATTTGTTTTTTGTCAATATTAAAAAAATCAACCAACATAAAAATAATTTTCTTGTGGAATCATAATTTCTTCCTTGGATTTTAAGAAATATGTAAGTATATTGCACTACACTATATTCGAACATTTCACTTCTCTTCTTAGCTCAGAAAAACACAACATCCTTTACCGCTCTCAGAACATGGGCGAATTCTATAAAATTTAATGCATCAAAATGGTTTCCTTCTCAAATTATTGAAAGTAACGCAAACAGTGTAAATGTACACAGAAAAAAACTAAAAACGGGTTTCAATTAAAAAAATTATTGAATCAATTAATATTTTAATTTATTTTGCACCTATCACGCCAATGATACTATCAATTAAACCTTGTATTAAAATTAAGAAGGAAAAAAAAAAGTTATAAATAACTTCTACAAAAAAAAATATGACACTCACAAAAAAAGTGTGTGATCTATACGTTGGTATGTGTGTTTTTTGCAATGCTGAGTCTGTTTGTGCGTGTACTTGTTTTGTTTGTTAACTTCAAGTGTATTTGGTATTTTATACTGAAAATTTTCTATTTATGCATACGCTGTATAAAAAAATAATATGATAATTGCGTCTAAAATAAAATATCTATTTATATATTTAAAAGTCAATAAAAATATTTATTGATTCAATTAAATCTTTGTTTAGAAACAAATTAAATTCAAATCAAATGTTTAATTAGATATTTTAGGTTGATATTTTTTTCTGTGTATGTATTTTTATTAATATTATTAAATACAACTGTCATATATGGGCAGGGGCTTCAGTGTCTATTCTGAAGCTTCTGGACCGTGTTCAGGGGAGGGCGGTGAAGCTTATTAATGACAGTAGTGTATCCAACTCTATTGATTCATTGGAGAATCGTCGGAATGTGGGTTGTGTGACACTTTTCTATCGATATTACCATGGGAGGTGCTCATCTGAGATAAGTGAACTTATTCCTCGAACCCGAGTTTTTATTCGTAAAACTCGCTTATCTAGTAGAGCACATCCGTTTGTAGTTGATTGTCCAGTGTTTCGCACAACGCATTACAGAGAAAATTCGTTTTTTAGTCGAACGATTCGTATGTGGAACAAACTTCCCGCAGAAGTCTTCCCTGTTACTTACAATTTAGAAAAATTTAAATCAAATATCCACAAACACTACTCCCTCTTTCCTCCCTCCCATACCCTATTTTCCTGATCAATACAATGAGTAGGGGGCATCCCCTGAGTATTGGTTAAAATTAAAAAAAAAAAATATATATAATCTATATTGTGTTAAATTACCTTAATTTAAGCTTGAAGATTGGGATTGAATTCAAGGGTTTTTAGTGAGCAGTTTGAACTTTAATTAAACTGCAAAGCAAGGCTTCAATTCTAGCATATTTACACTGTTATGTTCGACTGGAATTTAAGTCTACATTTTATTGAAGTATGCTATTGAATTACAGTGTTAATCAAGTGTAAATTAAGGCTTGAAATTGGAAAAAAGGACATGAATTTAAACTCGAATATCAGCAAAAATGTATATTGGGTTTTTTTTTTTGTTTATTGAATAACAGACAGAAAAGTTAAATCAATTAATTAATAGGTTTTTTGTTAAAGCTCTACTAATTCTTGAGGCTCTAGCTTTTCTAAAACTTGTTAAAGCTCTGCCTATTCTGGAGGCTGTAGCTGTTCTAAAACTTCGGGTTCTGATGAGATATTTAGCCGGATCGAAATATTAGTATCAACCTAGCTTTATTTGCTTTATTTTTGTAAATATACGGAGGTTGGAAGCTCGTTATAAATTAAAAATAAGTTAAATAATATATTTCGTTGGTAATTTAGCTATATATTCGATTGAAACTGCTTTACGAAATAACTTTTTAAATAACTGTTGAACTTTTATGGAAAAGTTCTTGCGACTGTGCAATTTTTATTAACAAAATTTTTTCATTGTTATGATATTTTATTGAAGTTCAATTAACACAAATCACAATTAACAATTAGACTCAAGAACTTCAGTTTCAGTTATTGATATGTTCTTTTTTATTTTCCAGAAATGAATTCACGTTGATTGCTGGTCGTAGCGAAATACACATGTAATACAAACTTTAACATAAATCGAAGTCAAACAAATGAGAGACTGTCCAAAACAAAAAAAAAAGTACACAAAATAATTCAACACAATTTTGAGCACCAGAAAAATGTTGCATCCAACACAGGCTTAAACGCATATTTTAACTCTCATAAACACTCACAAAAAAATTATGATCATTACAAACAAAACCCCTTTATTTATGCGCCCCGGTATGCCAGTTGGTAGCGTTCTAGCTTATCAGTTCGGGGGTCGTGGGTTCGATTTCCACCACAGGCATTGGTCTGTTTTCGCTACAACGAGCCGAAAGCCATAGTAGCTAGTGATCGGTTAGGGTAATAGAATATAATTTGTAATTATACACTCAGGGAACTTCGCTTTACAAATATGTATGTAGTTGTTTGTGTTGCAATACAGTTTCTTTATTTTTAATGTAAATGTAAGTCATTTGTAGAACAAATAAAATTTTTAACTAACATTGTAGTTCATTTAAAAAAAACAACTCACATCAAATGACTGTTTTATGATTTTACATTCATTTTTTACAGTTGTTTTTTGTTATTTAAAAAAATAAAAAAAATAAATGTATTTTCTAAAAATCATAACTACATTGCAAATTTTTCAATTTTTTTCTGAATCAGACTGCGCAGTTTCTGGTATTGAACCTTCGACAGTGACCCTGTTTTTTTGAATTTTTGAATAATGTAATATTTGTTATGTTTTTATTTGTTCGATTGCGTCTATATGAAATTTTCTGTGCAATCCCTGACCGTGGTATAGATAAACTGATTTCTAATGCCACATGCACTCGCACTACACGTTAGACAGAGCGCTTTAGCCCTCTACCACGCCTTTCACAATTAAATAAAATTGCATATTAATTATAGTATTAATTGCAATTGTCTGAAAAAGACGTTAAAATTCAAACTCAAAAAAATAAATGTTTGTTTATTTTTTACTACCATGTGGTTGATTTTTACTACAATTGTTAGCCATTTTTTGAACATTAAAAAACAAATGACAATGTTAGTTGAATTTACTGTAATGTAAGTCGTCCTTTTTTCAAGTGAAATTTCATTTGTTTTCAACTACAATTGCATTGGTCTTTACCTACATAGTATGCTAAGTGTATGATTATTAATAAATAAAATAAAATAAAAAGCTTTATTTAACCTTTTGAGAAACCAACTTAATCTGCTAGAAAATGTTCAACATGTTAAAACTTAAAAAATGTCAATTTAGTTCTGAAATATGTGAGATTTTAAATGATACACTAAAAAATTAAACAAAACTTGAAATTTTTACTTTAGTCTCTCAAAACTGTGAAATGTTGAATGCACTAAAAAGAATATTTATAGTTCATTTATTTGGAAAAATTTAATTTTATCTGGACACTGGACAAGCATAAACCTAGAAATTGGGCAGCCTAAAAAACATGGGTCTCTTAATTTCTGAGTATTCATAACATATTTAAATTGCATTGCAATCGGCGGGAACCCATGAACGAACTATTCTTGTTACATAGTTTTAATTTCCTTGTAAAATATTTACCAATATATGATTTATATTTATGGATTCAAAAATAGTTAGACTTTGACATTTGCCAAAAATGTAGAGAAGAAAGCCGACTTTAACATATATTTTTTTTTTAATTTTTGTAAAGGTCGTTTTATAAATATAGTCCCTTGAACTTTTCAAATAGAAAATCATGTTGTATATCAAATCAAAGGTAATTAATAACATTTCAAATGCGACCTTTATGAATTACGTACCTATAACACTTTTCAAGAAAATGACAATTAAGTAAATACAACTTTGTACATTTTTACAGTTTTTTTTTCGATTTTCAAGACCTCATACTTCCGTATCGGGAGATGTCAGCTCCCCCAAACTTTATATATGTCTTAGTTCTGTTATATACTGTATTCCTACGAAATATCATAAAATTTCGTCGGGATATGGTACACCCTTTTGTTGATTTAACATGGGATTACCCATAATCATAATTTGAGTTTCTTGCCAGTTTTATGGCCCTCCCCAAAACTAACATCTAAATGTCACATCTAACACATCTGATTTAACATCTAACAGTCATCTATGAACCTAAAATTCAGCTACGACAACAGAAAGTAAACATTTTAGCTAAAACTTTGCTTAAATTCTCCGTTTTTGTACTTAATGGATCTGGTCAAAGGAAGTTCAATATTAATTTATATGGATATTGAGTAACAAATTTCTTTATCATTCTGCTGCATTTCGTTTAGTTTTGAGATATAGCCCATTTTATGATTACACCCAGAAAACAAAATTAGTCCTAGCAACCAATCGAATGGTTCGCTGATGGCTATCGAATTTTTAGTAGTATTCACCGAATCTATGTTGAGCAAATCGAAATTCTGTTGTCATGTAGGAATTTCTGTTGTTTCAAAAGAATTATTGCCAACGATTGGCAACAAATACGGCACGCTCTAAAAAAAAGCCGGAAAATTAGCAATTAATTTAGCTAAATCAACAGCATTTTGTGCTAAAAAATGGTATCTCCGGATAAGACCAGAGGCAGGTCAATATTTACTACCGGGCCTACTTAATAGCTACTAAGTAACGATTATTATTTCATTTTGCTCAATCTCGCTTAGTTTCAGAGATATAGTCAATTTTATGATTATATAAAAAAAAATATCAGAAAATAACGCTATCTACAAATGAGACTGATATCGGAGAAACAAACAAAATATTTTTTGAAACTAATTGTTGTTTAAATTTATTTGCGGTTTAAATCTAGAAAATTCTGAATTTTTACTTTTAAGATCATCATAATGATACAAAAACTAATATTTAGTACCACGGATAGTTTTTAGTACTCTGAGAAAACAATGCAAATGAGAAAAAAAGAATATTTTAGCGTCCCCCATTAAAAACATTGGAAGAAATTCTATAAAATCTTTTGATGTATTCCTATTCCACTGTATGAATTGCAAAAGTTTTAAGTGAAACTCTCTGATATTTGCTGATCCCGAACATTGATGAAGATCGCACAAATTTATCTGTACTTCAACTAGTTTCAGAATTAAAAGATTGTATCCTTGATTTAGGTTCATGAATTTAAAAGTTTCTTATATAGACGCCTTACAATTTTCCACAAGTGTAGTCAACTGGTGCACTATGGGTATCATAAAAACTTCTACCTAAATATGGATACATTTACATATAACCATATCCAAAAACTACAACATAAAAAATGTGAATAAAAAAAATAACATCAGCATATACGCAATTGTATAAATACAATTTATAAAAAAATACACAAAGATTAAGTACGCGCGATAAATTTTAGTATAAATCTTAACAATAAGTCGCCCGAGGACAATTTTGGGCACAATATACCACACGTCCAAAAAAAAAAAACGAGAAGAAAAAACATTGCAACAAACAGGCAAAAAGCGAAATCAAGAGTCCAAAACAAAGTAATATCACAAAGCTATTTTGAATATCAAAGTAATTGTAAGTAAATAAGAGGGATCTTTTTACCACTTTGCCACTTTTAACTGTTTGGAAGATTTTGTTAAGTTAGTTTTTATTACATTTGGTTTTTTTATACATTCATCGAAAGAACCAAAGCATACAAAATGAAAATTAATTTTTCTGCTTTCTCGTTATTATAAGATATTTGTTAATATTTTATAGCTAAACTGTAATGATGTAAGATCCAATGGCCACATAAATAAATTTTATATGATAATGAATTTTTTCATTAAAACTGCCACTATTAAACGAAAAAATCAAAGCATACAAAAACACCAAAAAAAAATATGGAATCAAAAAAGTGTTTGTTGGAAACATGTTCCTTAATCAAAACTGAATTGTATACATTTTTAAAAATCGTTAGTACAAAGTTTAATATAAATTTACTCTGCATCCCTCTTGAGTCGTAAGGATAAAATAAATATTTTACCATGCCTCGAATTCAGTATGTTATTCAAAGAAATATACAACGAAACAGCTCCTTTCTTTACAAAAGAAAAAATCCTAAAGGACATAGATAGGACGATAGACTTCAAAGAATTCAAAGTCTGACAGTGAGAAAAGCCTTAACAAATAAGTTTATCCAGCAAAACAAAATGTCATTAAGGTATATTTGAATATTTAAGACCTACAAGAGTGCATATAAGGATTTCAATACATTTTATCATCGAAGCATTGAATTTAAAATATTAAAAAGTTAACTTAACATGTATTTTTCTTTCCTCACTTGGGTATATACAGTAGAGGGGGTCAATTTGTATGGGTTAGAAAAAAAAAAAATCACCAAGCGGTTTTCAAATCGTAGTCTACGACAAATTCTAAGAAGGTTTGCCCATGAAACCATGGGTCTAAAATCAAAATCGAGCTTCCCGTTTTTAACGACAAACTTTTCTTTTGAGTATTTTATATTTTTTTTTAAATATGGTAAAATTAATATAGAAAAGTAATCCGTATATTTAAAATTATCCAAAAATTAGAATGCTTTTTATGTTAAGTTCTGTTATCTGTCCGCTCATAAGAATTAAAATAAACTATTTTGCGATGTTTTCAAAATATCAAACTTTAACTACTTTCATCTTCCGCCAAATCATATTTTATCTTATTTTAAGGGCGAAAAAGGCAAAATTAATACACATATTATTTCGCAATTACTTATTTTAAAGGTCTTGTTTACTGAACAATATTCAACTTCTTCTAAATTTCAATCAATTTATCCGCTACTTGTGGAGTAAATGATGCGTATGAAAACATTTTATTTTAATTTTTAGACGATCGCTCAGAAAAATAAATTATTTTAAAACATCGCCGCAACTGGGCAAATTTAGTTCGCTTGGGACACAAAGTTCACTTGGGACACAAAAAGCACTGAAATTCGGATCTGGCATATGCAGCAAATGTGATTTCGTGTGACTTTGTAGTGTACTACCATTATCAGAAGAAGAACCAATTTATATATCGGAATCCACAACTAATTCCATTACAAATAGCAAAAGAAACCTAAATGTGGTTTTAAAAAGTTAGAATTACGAAGAGAAAGACGCACAATAACTGCATATCAATCAAGTGCACTCTCTTTTGATTTAATTTCTCTGAGAAGCAAGCAAACAAAATAAAAAATAATAAAATTCTAATCGATTGTATGTGTAACAGAAGCTGTGTTGCTTTTTTATTAGGCGCTTTTTTAATTGCTTTAGGTCACTACCCTATGGGGAATGTGACCGGTTCTGCGTGTGCCACAGGATCGGTCCCTTCGTGCCAGAGACCGGTCCTCTGCTAAACACTACCCTATGTAAACAACTGGCAACTTTAACATTGGCTTGTCATAGGAGGGGGTCATTTGTCCTGCTTTAAACCATATAGTGGCATGCCGCAGGACTAACCAAAGATGGGCATACCACAAGACTGTCGCAAAAGGCACATATCGTATAAAATAAACGAAAACTAAACAGCTTCCAATGGGTAAAGTTCTGGCCAACTGGCTTTTTCTTGTTAATAAGCATTCTGGTTAAGTGGTATGTCCTTACTTTACCAGTCACAGGATTGGTAATTTTAGGACAATTGGCACTGCTTTACCCACTTCAGTATTAAACTATACCAGTCCTGTGAAAGTCCTTCTTTAACCAGTCACTTTTAGGACAATTGACTCCTCATTCCCCATAGGGTATGTTAATTTTTGCTGATAAAAATTTTTCAATCTCATTTTTCTGCATTTTAAACGACAGCTTTTTGCAACTCTATTTAAAACAAAATTTTTATAAACATCTAAATTATTTTTAAAGATCACAACGTTCTTTTATTTTGTTATCATTTAATGATAAGTTCTGCGTTTTCCTATGATTTAATGTCAATTTTCATTAAAAGCTTTTTAAATGTCAATTTTCATTAAAAGCTTTTTTTTAAACATAAACATCAAAATTGTTTAATTATAAACAGCTTCCGAAAGATCACGAAATTTCCTTTCGAACAAGCCCAAACATAATCACTTTTGCCAAGTTTCTTTGAAGGCTCAATAAAATGTAAGCATATTAAAAAAAAAAAACTATATAAAATATGCAAAAAAAGTTTCTCCTTAAAAACGGGAAGCTCGATATTGATTTTAGACCCATGGTTTCTTGCGTAAACCTTCTTAGAATTTGTCGTAGATTACGATTTTGACAACAGCTTGGTCGAGAAGAAAATTGATGTAATATACAGTATAGTCTTACCGATTTTTTTATATAGAATTGGTGAATATTATTTTCATTTACAAAAATAAGCTGAAGTTACACGATCAAAGAATTTTCATGTGCAATTAAAGGAAAACTGGCATAACATTTTTTTTAAATTTTTCTCTTAATGTACATTTTTCCTATATAAATTTTTCATTTATAAGCATATTTTAGCTGGTTAACTCCGAGACGCTCAATACTATTTTCACAATTTTCATTTTAAAATAAAAAAGTTTTGGTTTAAAAATAAATTCCAGTATCAAACACCGTTGGAGATCATTTTCAGTGGTCATTTCCAGTTTCACCACGTGGAATTCTCATACACAGAAAAAATTATCAATCTAACATATCTAATTAAAGATTTGACCTGAAATAAATTTGTTTCTAATCAAATATTTAATTGAATCAATTAATATATGTATGAATTGACTTTTAAATATATAAATACATATTTTATTTTTGACGTAATTTCAAAATTATTTTTTCATACACTCTAGCTTAAATAGAAAATTTACAGTATATAATACTAATGCATTTGAAATTGACAAACAAAACAAACGTACTCACAAACAGACGCAGTTTAACTAAAACACACATGTCAGCGAATCGTTCGCAAACTTTGTTTGTAAGTATCATATTTTTGTTCTGTAGAAGTTATTTATAACTTCTTTTCCTTTTTAATTTTCAATAAAAGTTTTAATTAATATTATCATTGTCGTGATAGATGCAAAATCAATTAAAATAGTAATTGATTCAATAAATTTTTGTAATTGAAACCCGTTTTTAGTTTTTTCTGTGTAGAGTATTATGTATTCGATTGGAAAGTAAAAAGCTACACCTGCAAATGTTTTCTCCGTAGAAGTATATATAACCTAAAGGCATGGAGAAAGGAAGTCCAAAAAATATGAGTTCCTAATTTTTTTTTAGCAAAATTTCAATAAATTGTTATAATTTTAACCAGATATGGGCGGCATCAATTACATTTAACAACTGTGAACACTTTTGAAATTTGCCATTTAATTAATCATTTTAGACCTCACACTTGTTGGCTTTAACGCTTCCTTGGAAAATTCTAAATTTTCTCAATACCAAACATGGGACAACATATTTAATTACAGTAATTGTGTATTTAATTACAGGCCAAATACTTTTTTACGTCTAATTAAATGTAATTGGGTGCAATTGAGTAATTAATTAAATTAAATACCCAGATGTTGCTACTAGTCCCCATGTTTGGTATTTACAATTTGACAAACTTTTTAAGGAAATGTTTAAGATCACAAGTGTGAACGTAGGTCTGAAATTATTAATGCTATTGAAACATTTCAAAAGTGAATTATTGTGAAATGTAATTTAAGCCGCCCATGTCTGATTTTAACACATTTCTGATTTGTATGCATTGCTAATTTTATTCAGCGAAAAAATAAATCCACGAATAACAGTTATATCACTCATCATATATAATATGTTTATATGAAATTTGGATCTTACGGCAATCAATACAGGGTACATATAAAATATTCTGCTTTAAAAATATGTAGTTGTTTGGGTTGTAATACTAGGGTGGTCCTTATTTTTCAACTTGCGATTTTTGGGGCTGCCCCCTCTTAAAATATTTGTTTGGGTACAAAAATTCACCATGCAAAAAATTAGAGTTCTAGCATAACTAGGTTCGTTTGACCATTCTTCTGGATCTTTCTTTAAAAAATCCAAGGGAATAGAAAATCTTTTAAAAAAATTTTTTGTTTTTTGCGAAATGAAATATTCTATATTTTTATCGATGTACTGGGATATATTATGAGGGTGGATTGTTAATTTTTGGCGTCACTGTCATTAGGTAAATCCAAAGCGACTACCATGAGCTTTTTCGATTCACTTGAAATCTGTGGATCGAAAAAAGCGAGTGCTGCAGTTTCTGGTGCTAAATACCATAAGTGGTTACAAAACTTACGTAGAGAAACACGGCTTATATCTTCATCAATAGAATTATATTCATATAAATATTTTAACAAAGTTAAATCATTCATAGGTGCTTCCACAGCAACTGGGGCGTGTACCCATACTTTTAAATATATTTTTGTAACAAAAATACAAATATCTCGGAAAGCACTTCTCTCACATTCGGATAAAACAAACTCTTCTCGAAATATAAAAATTTTTAAGCTGTAAATTGCTTTTGCCATCCAACGGGCATGATGAAATGCACCAGGAATTCGAAAAGAAAAATTGGGGATCGTCCCGCCAAGAAAAATGATTGCCAGTTGAAGGAGTTCCTTATAATCGTCACGTTTATATTCAGATGTTGTAATGCAAATTGTATTACTTCAGATGTATCACCAAAAGCATCCTTCACTTGCTGGTCATCAATTCCAGGTTTAAAATTATGTTGGTTAATTTCACTCCAGGTATCTTTTAATCTTTTAAATATTGGGACATCAGGTCCAGAAGTCTTATCCATTTTTTCTTCAAAAACGCTTCGTAGAATAACTTCAAAAATATGATGTCGGGTCGGCAAATGTAGCATATCTTTACCTATTATTTGTTCTAATAATACACACGCGCCTTTCAATCGTCCTAAATTGGAGGCTGTAGTATCGCAGCATAAAGCTTCTATTTTCTCAACCACGTTCCATTCTTTAAGTAATTCATATACTGCAACAGCCTGTTGCTTACCCGTGCCAGAAGATATAGCTGGGATTCCAAGTAATTGTTCAGTGCCTTTAAATGATATGACTACAGGATGCCGATCGACATGTGCTTTACCTGGCAAAGATTGAAAAATTTTACCATCCCAATGGACAGTTGCTGAAGTTATTTCGTTTTCTTTAAATGCTTCACGTATTTGTTTCCCAGTTTCTGCTCGAAGTTGTTTCCGACATCGGCGGAGAGAAGTTTTGTTAATTATCAAATCATGTACATTATGATTCAGAGCTTGCGCTGCTGCAATAATTACACGAACTGCGTCACGCTCGCTTATTTTACATTTGTCTAAGACGGACACAAGCTTTGGGGTTATAAAATTGTGTTGACCTCGTTTATTCTTTGCATTACTTGGACAAGGTTCATCCTCTGATTCCTCAATTAGTTCGTCTTCGCTTGTAGTTACACTGGTATCCAAATCCTCGTACTCTTCTGTAAGAAATTTATGAGGAAAATTCCCAATTAAACGTCTAAAGTCGGTTTGTGGATGAGTTTTAATGGATTTAAAACGGGATATTTTTAAATGGGCGAGCTCAGCGCATTTTATTAAAAAGAACAATCCAGCTAATTTATAACTTACCTTGAAACCCGGTTTCATATTTAACAAACCTATGCTTTTCTTCTTCTTGTCGAAAGAATCTTCTATTTTCTTTTTCGAATAATGCGAAATCTGCACCAAGCATTGAACCCGGTCGTCTTTTTTTTCTTTTGTTTAGGAGAAATAATTTATCTTCCTCAATATTTATCATTTCCATAGCATTAGCATGAGCCACATCAAAAAGGTCATCTAATTTGTCTATGAAGTCTTTCTCTCGTTTATCATGTAAAGCTGATGGGCGATTGCAGCTTCTTTGCAAATTCTTCCATTCATTGTATAAAGCCTCCACTTTTGCAGCGCATTTGTTTGCAGCCCTAATGGGAATTCGAGCTTTCTGCCAGAAAATCTCTACTTCTTTAACAACAAGGTAAGCACTTCGTTTAATCTCTAACTTCACTTTTCGCAAATTATAAAAAAACACACGCAAAACTTGGCCATTAGATGGTAACTTTGCTCCAACTATTTGAATTTCATCATATTCAATCAGATATAGTTTTTCGCGCACTCTTGCAGACATTTTTACTTTTTATTTTCTATTTTCTTTGTTTTCTGTATCTTTAGTAATTTCCTAGTTGAAAATAATTCTTTACTTATCAAATTATAACTTTCGATTAACTAATCAGCTGTTTTTTGTTTTCATAATTATGTAAATGATGTTGACTGTGGGAGAAAAGGGTAAAAAGTACATATATAAAGAAAAAATTAAAATCGTACTACAAATTATTATTATGGAAAAGCTTTAAGTTCTAATTTTTACTAAATTGACCAACTCGAAGACTAGAAACGGTTAACGAAATTTTTTTATAATAAATATAAATTGACTTATTCCTTTTTTTTTATTTTATTTATAAATTTTGCCCCAAAGCTGCATTTTTCTTACGTGGGTCATATTTGACCCCAGGTTATCATGGGTTAACTATCAACGGAAAAAATAGTATTTTATAATAAAGTTATAACAATTATATAAAAGAGCATATACAATAATATTGATGAAATATAATAAAAACCTTGTTTTAAAGTAAAAATGTATTAAAATAAAAAAAAACCTTGAAATCCCCGAGAATCAAAATGCTCTAAAAAAAAAAATTTTGCCAACGGATATCCACGGTACTTGGCTTATTTAATACCTAAGATGTATTTAACAAAATACTTGACAGCAAACACTAGGTTTTGATTTTTGTTGAATAAAATTTTCAAAAATGCAAAAAAGTCACTTTGAGGTACACCCAAAATATTTATTAATTTTTTTGACACAAAGTTAGGGTAACTTAGCGATTTTCTGGGAAAGTAATATTTTTTATCTGAGTAGTTATGATTAAACCCAACACAAAAATTATTTTATATTTTTTTAATTTTGAAGAAATTAAAATCTCATTTTATTTTTCGCCCATACAACGAAAGACAACCCTACAGTTTCTTTGTTTTTAATGTAAATCTCAGTCATTTGTAGAACAAATTTAAATATTTGCTAACCTTCTAGTTCATTTAAAAAAACAACTAACGTCAAATGACTGTTTTATGATTTTACATTCATTTTTTATAGTTGTTTTTTGTTATTTAAAAAAATAAAAAAAAAAATGTTTGTTTTTTTTTACTACCATGTGGTTTATTTTTACTACAATTGATATTCATTTTTAACACTAAAAAACAAATGACAATGTTAGTTGAATTTACGGTAATGTAAGTCGTCCATTCTTTAAGTGAAATTTCATTTTTTTCAACTACAATTGCAGTGGTCTTTACCTACATAGTATTCTAAGTGTACGAACTAGGAAAAAAATGGATTTTCAATTTGTATGCTTTGTTTCTTTAGTGCACTGTATGTACTTAAAGGCAGTTTTGGGGGGAGTTGATTTCGCTTAACTACAACAAAAAAAAATAAAAAATAGCATTATGATGTTATTTTGTATGTTTAGGTGAAGGAGTTTAAATAACAACAACCAGACAAACTGAAGGACGGACATGATATAAAAAATGGGGTGATCTGATTGTAAGTTGATATTATTTTTAGTTTTTATTGTTTTGGGGACGGTCAGTCATTTCAGTCACATTTAAGTGGATAAAATAATATTAACAAAAAAAATATTTTGAGTTTAATAGCCTCCAGTGTTTGACCACATTTTTTTATTGTGTATGCCTCATATTGTGGTTGTTAAAGAAAACAAAAGTTACCAAACAAAGTGGCGAAAACAAAGACTGAATTTAACAAAAAAATAAAAAAAATAAATTGTCTTAATAGATTTAATGGTATTGTCTTTGTTTAAAACAAAAATAATTATCAAAAAAATACACCAAATATCAAAGTTATTAACTTTTGCAATATTATTTTTTATTTTTGATTTGTTACACTTTTTAACCTACTTTTTTTACACTACTCGACCCTGGATAAGAAACACATCTTTTTTAATATACACACTCAGAGAGCTTCTGCTTTAAAAATATATAGTTGTAATACAGTTTCTTTATTTTTATTGTAAATGTCAGTCATTTGTAGAACAAATTAAATTTTTTACTAACCTTGTAGTTCATTTAAAAAAACAAACCACATTAAATGACTGTTTTATGATTTAATGTTAATTTTTTGCAGTAGTTTTTGTTATTTAAAAAAATAAAAAAAATAAATGTTAACAACGTTTTTATTATATTTTATAAATTAAAAATAAAATGTAAAATTACCAAAAATTTATGTTTTATACAAATAGATTGAAAATCAAATTTGACTATTAGAATATAACATTTAAATCACAAAAGACAATATTTTTTAAAAAGAAATTAAATTACAATATGTGTTGACATAATCTTTTTTATCACTTTTGTAGTTACATACAAATTGTTCATATTTAACAATTTGGTTAACTTCATGTACCTGCAATTTAAATTTGTTTTGTTCTGTTTTTAATATTTTCGTATTACCAAAATCAAATTCATGTTAGTTGAATTTACTGAAATGTAAGTCGTCCTTTCTTTAAATGAAATTTATTTTGTTTTTAACTACATTTGCAGTAGTCTTTACCTACATAGTATTCTAAGTGCATGCACTGATAAAAATATCGCTATTTTTATATTTACAGCATTCACCCCCCTTCTTTCGTATATTTTGTTTAATTTTTCGAAATTGTGTCACAAAATCACAAAATATTTTTAAAGAATATAAATCTACACAGAATTACTCGTATCTTTGATTTGAGTATAATCTTGTCGGCATTTGTATCAGGATTTTGCACTGGTATTGCACGGAAGTTGAAAACTATATTGTTTTAGTTTTGTACTTGGGTAAAAATAGAACTATGAGGTCCATAATTTTTGGAAAGTTGAGATATTTTTAAAAAAATTTAATTTTTCGGTTAAGAATAGTTAAAAATTTGAGCAGGTTTGCAAAATTTTAATTTTTGCAAAAGATATTGCCAGTTATATTTTTTAAATGCATTCGAAATTTGTATTTTCAATGCGATCTATTTAACCAATCTGTCTGAAATTTCGCATAGATGATTAAAACTAAAGCCATATACTATATATGATGAAGATACAAGGTGGCGCAAAAGTAATCCTCCTATCAGAAAATGCTATAAATTTTGCGATTGGCCCCTAATGTCAGTTCTGTTTTGACATTTGTGTAGTAAACACATGCGAAATACTCGTTAATAAACAATGTTACGCTACACTGCTCCAGAACGCGGAATATTGGTGACTATTTATTTGACCAATAATCGGTCGGTGACTTTGACACAACCTGAATTTCATCGCAGATTTCCTGGCCGTCCAACGCCTACTGGTGAAACACTGCGACGTTTAGCCGCTCGCCTCGAAGAGACTGGCACAACACGAGATGCTGCCAGGCGTGGCAGACCCCGGAGTAGCCGTTCTGCAGAGAATATTGCTGCTGTAGCCGAGGATGTCATGGAAGTGCCGTCGACATCCACCAGACGACGTGCCACGCAAATGGGTATCAGTCGACGGTCTTTACAGCGAATTTTGGTACAAGATTTGAAGATGTTTCCGTACAAAGTCCAGACGGTGCATCATCTGTTAGCTGCTGAACGCCAATCGCGTGTAACATACGCTCAAGCCATCCTTAATCACCACCAAGAGGAAGATGATTTTTCATCAAAAATAATTATGAGTGATGAGGCCCATTTCCATCTTAGCGGGTACGTAAATAAGCAAAATTTACGCTTCTGGGGCACTGAAAATCCGCGTGTAACCCACGAAGAGCCATTACACCCGCTCAAAGTCACTGTATGGAGTGCTGTTTTCGCTGGAGGAGTCATCGGACCTTTTTTCTTCGAAGACGTCGCGGGCCAAACGGTTACTGTGAATGGTGAGCGCTACAGAGCAATGATCAACGAGTTCTTTTTGCCGCAACTTGATGAATTGGGATTGGAAAACATGTGGTTCCAACAGGACGGTGCAACGGCACATACTGCACGTGCCACAACCGATATGCTGAAGAATGCATTTCCCGGGCGCCTAATCTCCCGTTTTGGCGATTTGCACTGGCCAGCAAGATCACCTGATTTGACCGCTCCAGACTTCTTTTTGTGGGGCTTTTTGAAGTCGCGGGTTTATGTCAACAAGCCTCAGACTCTTGCAGCTCTTAAAGACAATATCCGTCAAGAATGTGAGGACCTATCGCCGGAAGTTTTGGCCAAAGTGATGGAAAATGCCATAAAAAGGGCTCAAATGACAATCAACTGTGGCGGCGGCCATTTACATGACATCATATTCTCGACTTGATGTAAAAAAAATTAAAATACCAAATAAAAATAATCCACAAGAAGAATCAAAGTTTTTCATTTTTTTTTTCAATTACAGCCAAAAAACATCGGAACATCGGAAGGTTATTTTTGCGCCACCTTGTATATGCTGAATTTTGATTTGTAACTTAACACGCGAAAACTTTTGTAAATTATACTAAAAGTTCGAAAATTTTTCTAACTTCTTAATCAAGATTTCCAAAATTTATTTTTGGAAAATTTTTCCTATTTGTGCTTTAAAATTATCAAAAAAAAAATTTTTTTTTAGATCGGTCCCAGGAAAAAGCTACAACGATTTCTCTGCTCTTGCATTTTCTTTAATACTCTATGTTCTTTAAAATTTTTGTTTTCCCGATTCCGCGATACCGCAAAATTTAAAATATCTCAAAGAAATTTCTTTTTTGCTTAAGCGTTTCATTTTACTCATATTATTATATAATAATGAATTAGAACTTGGAAAAACTTGATGAGAAACTTCTTTCAAAATGCATAAAAGGATTTAATGATAAAAATTAAGTTTAACAATTATGAGCACTTTTTTACGACTCTTAGCGGATTTCTAGGTTATGTATCCGAAATTTTTATTCGATTTAGACAAAACTTAGCATATGTTTATTGGTTCACATTCTAGTATTATATGTAAAATTTTGTGAAAATCGGCTAATATTTAGACTAACAAGGGAAGTCTCCCGATGAGTTCTTTCCGATCGTAATGAAATTTGGATATGTGTTAAAATAAATAAATAAAGGACACCTATTTTTTTTTAGCGGCCCAATCTAATGTGTAGGGGCTAAAGGTGGATACAAAAATTACCTTGTTTTAGATTTTTTCGGCTTGTTTCGAAATGTTTCAGAGAAATTTTATACAAATGGGGCACTAAATGAAAGAGCTTATGAAGACGCAGTAACTGGTGTACGAAATATGTCCGATTACTTTGAAGTATTTTTGTCATTCAAAAAAATGTGTTTTAAATGATATTAAAATATGGAAATATGTGATGCCTATCAAATTTAATCGACGTTCGAAATTGGTCGGCCTTTTAGATACTTTTTCCGAAGAGCTTTTAGACCAATATTTTAAACATTTTAAATAAATGGCAACCCTAACACACTACATATGCAAACAATTTTTGTTTTTCGTAGTAGATTAAGCCATTTTACACTGCCGTTGCTTTAAAGCAACACCTACGTTTTAGGTCCGACAATTTTTGATCGGAGGGAGATATAATAACGAAGTAAAAAGCATGTGAATATCTAAGGTCTAGACTACACAAATAATTAAAGATAATTTTGAAATTACTGTTCTAGGGTTGCCATATAATTAAATCAAAAAGACGATTTTTGTAGTTAAAGACCACTGCAAATGTAGTTAAAAACAAATGAAATTTTACATAAATAAAGGACGACTTATATTTCAGTTTGATTTGTTTTTTAATGTTCAAAGAATGACTAACAATTGTAGTAAAATTTTATTTTTTTTAATAACAAAAAAACAACTGTAAAAAATAATGTTACATCATAAAACAGTCATTGATGTGGTTTGTTTTTTTAAATGAACTACAAGGTTAGTCAAAAATTTTATTTGTTCTACAAATGACTGACATTTACATTAAAAATAAAGAAGCTGTATTACAACCCAAACAACTAAAGCTAAACTTAAGCTAAACTTAAAAATTTTTAGATAAATATTTTTTTTTTAGCACCGTTTTTACTGAAAATTTGCGGCTTTTTGAATAACTTGTCTCTGTTATACATATTTTTAATAGATTTAGCTACGCTGAGTCTAAATTTGGCAAAATTTCTAGGTTTTTATATTTACGTTACTTACAACATTTTATTTTGTATGAAAATTTTCTTCTTTGCTAAATATTTTACGATGCTTTCAATTGATTTGGAATTTTAAAACGAAAATGAGTTCAGTGAAATGTTTAGTTTACGTGTAGTGATAAACTTTATCTTTTTTAGCATAACTACATAGAATTTATAAGAAAAGAAATTGACCATGCAAAATTTTCGACTTCCTTGCAATACCATGCAAACATCGTGAAACAAACACCGACGTGATTATATTTAAATGAAAGATAATTTTGTTTAGATTTATAATTAAAAAAATCATTGCTATACAATTTCGAAAAAATAAAGCAAAATATACGAAAAACTGGGGTGAATGATATATATATAAAACCGCGATATTTCAAAAACTGAAAATGAAAAAAAATTTTTGACATATTTGAATTCAGTGACCCTTAGCCTATTAACCTTTTCACTACCCTTGTACACCACAGTGTACAAATTTTTGAAAACATGAATATATGCAAACATTTTTATTTCTAATTTGAGAACACCCTACAAGAATCTAAAGTCAATAGTCAATAGATATATATATACAAATAAATGTCGGTATTGAAATGGTTCAAATATATGTATTTGAAAGACAGGTTCTGCACAGAGTTGAAATTTGTTGAGTAGTGTTATTATTAAATATCATCTTTAAAATAATAATAAATATATTTTGTTGTTTTATATTTGTTTTGATGCCGACTTTAGACCGCCTTAGGCTTTTAAATATAAAACCGCGCCTAATATAAGTTTCATTCAAATTGCACATTATCTGTTCCTATTGTTTTAAGTTTAAGCTTTGGACATGTTAATTATTATAACAGTCGATCATTTAGAGTGTGTAAAGAAATATTTTTAAATTGTATACTAGTCTCGCAAAATGCAGTGATATTTCACAGTGAGTCATTCTATTTTCAAAAATATTTAAAACTGGGTTAAACATTTTTTTTTATCTTTATGGCACATTGATAGTATTTTACATGATAATAAACCACTATTTAGGGATTTCAAATCCTGGAATCTTGCTAGAAATTTGTAAAACTAACTTATTTTATTATTAATTACTAAGCACTTCGATAACATTCCCCCGATTTTTTCTGCGTGTACATATAATTAACATTAACTTTATTTAAGGGGTGCATGACAATTTAACTTTTACCTAGACTTCCAAGGTATACCGGGTTGATACTATAAACTTCTTTTCTCAAAATCTCGAAGAATAATGACACTAAAACTAACTTTTTAGTTTTAAGAAATTGTTTTTTTTTATATATACTTTTTTTTTCTTTTGATTTGTAATTTTTGATAATGGAGTAGTATTTGAACCATATTTGGCCTTATAGGCTTGGTTCTTAAATTTGAAATAAATAAAAAAAAAAAAAAAAAAAAAAAAAAAAGACTGGTTATCTCTTATAGTTGGCGCAACTATACAACGATTGCTACAAATTTTAAATGATTACTTACATAATCTCCCTGAAGTCAAATAATAAATATGGTTGTAGTTAGAGAGGGGAATATGATAATAAATATTAGGTATTTTTACTACAACATGATTAAAGAAACCATATTATTAGTGAAATATGATTGATACAATAATAATTTTATTGAAACAATCATCTATGGCTGTAGGAACATAAAGGGTCCGCCATCTAACTTTTTTTTTCAACTAGTGCTTATTTCGTGAATGGTAACACTAACCTCATGTCTGATTTGACAGATAATTAGTTTTATCATTCCGCTGAACGAATATGGTCCGTATGTTCGTTATCTTGTGAAAAAAGTGAAAGAAACTGGCATCCTCATCGAAAACCAAAGCGTGAAAAGTCAAAAACAGTGCGTACACCCGAGAATATTGCTGCTGTGGCAGAAAGTGTGCGTGAAGCGCCATCAACATCAATTCACCGTCGTTCTCAACAATTGAACATTTCGGAGACATCATTAAGACGAATTTTGCATAAAGACCTTGGTATGACGCCATACAAAGTCCAATTGGTTCAGGAGTTCAAAAAAAAAAAAAGTTATTTGGCGGACCCTTTAGTTCCGTGGCCGCAGTCATACGTTTTATAAGAAATTGAATGAGTTATATGTGATAACGTGTTGGATTGGACCATGTTCTACCAAAAGTTTTATCCCGTATGTCCAATAGTTCGAGAAAATAATTACCAAAAAGGATCATATTTTTTTACCTTGGGTTCACCATATTCGACTCACATCATATTCTCTTTTGTTTTGAAAGAGATTATAATCTAAAGCGCATGGCGCTTTCTTGCAGTGACAGGTTGTAGAATTTTACATTTTGTGTTAAACCCTTTTTTGTTTCAATAAATCTCTTTTGTATATAAAATACTTAAATCCTACAAAGATTACCAAGATAAGCAGTGACAGTTTAGGACATACACCTCCCAAACCCAATTTAGTAGTCTTTGATGTTAGTAGGGGGTCAAAAAGAAAGAGAAAGGATTACAAATTTTGAAAAACAAAATAATTTGATTAAAACCAAAAAAAAGAAAAAAAAAAGGCACGCGTTAGGAAACTAAAGATACAAAGAACAACAATGGCCAACAAAGAAAAGATAATCTAAATATTGATGAAAATATTTGTAAGTTGTTACAAAGAACAATGAAACAAAAAAAAAAAAAAGAACCAGCAGAACTCTTCGTATTTGCATGTGTATAAAAATTTCAACTTTAAATATTAAAAGAAAACAAGATTATCCTTAAAATTAACATTTGTTCGTACTACAAAAGTCTTTCAAATATTCTGGTGTACTGTGTTTGAGTTATTAACTCATGAACCGTGTGAAGGCACCTGTATGTATGCAAAAATTTCAAGCATCCGTTTATTTGTTTTAACTGCTGATGCTATTTTGGCATTTTCTTTTCTTTAAACAATTGTTGATCCTTTTTCATTTTTTTATTATTGGGTCTTTTTGTTTTAGCAAGAAGGATTATTAATATTATTTTTATGTTTGCTCTTTTTCACAGCATGTGTTCTTTGTGTTGCACTTTGTTTTAAAATTTTGAAATTATTTGTGTTTGCAGATGAAGTTTAATAAATGTTTAATGATTTAAACAAACTGGGATGAGAAAAATGTAGCAGATTTTAATTCATTTATGTAATTTTGGAAACCATTCTCTTAAAGAAAATATTTCGCTACAAAGTACCGGTTTGATGATTGCCACGATAGCCGATTTAAAAAAAAATTTTTTGAGACAAAAGCTGAAAAAGTTTGAAAATATTAAGAGAATGTTCGATAAAATTGACCTTGCGTCTTTTTTTTTGTTTGTGTTGTTGCATGAATGTCAAAGCTGTCAAATTTCCGCTATCACTATTTCAAACAAGTTTCGACGCGAGTGCACACGTTTTTCTGCGTTTTATTGTGTAGTTGCATGAAAAAGTGAATAAAAACAATTTTTAAGAATTTTCCAAATGGGATTTTTGGAAACGGTAAGAATTTCATTGAAAATTTTAACAAAATTAATTGATTCAATAAAAAAATGATAAATAAGAAAAAAAAATTAAAATTAAATTTTCATATTGTGTGTCAACCTCGTTTGGTCGCTAAAGTGTGCCGATGATATATTTCAAAGGTGGGTTTTAAAGTTTAAGAAATGATCACAGGCACTACCAATATTGTACTACAAAAACACTATATTGTTTGCAAAGAGTGTATTTTGTTCTAAAGCATTTTAACTTTGGACTTTTAATTTCTTATTTTAAGATTTTCTGACTTTATGTGTTTTTTTTTTTACTTATAAAATATTATTTATTCTACTTACTTTGAACTTTTTTTTTTAAAGTGTAGCTTTTCTAAGTTTTTACTTTTGCTTTTTAAAAGATTCTTTAGTTTAAGTACATTGAATTTTGTTTTTTTTTTGTGTTCTCTGATAATTATTTTTAAAAGTGATCGATTTTTTTTTTTTTTTGCGTATTTCCACCATATACAAAAGTGATAGAATTTTTCTTTTTAATTTTAACACATATACACTTTTTAGTTTCATACAGGAGACACAAAAACATTATAAATATAAAACTACTTGATGTTAAGTATACATATTTTAAAATTATGCCGGATTTGTTTCTGAGAAAAAAATTAATTCCAAAACAGTTGTTTTTAAGTAATGCAGTTACAAATTATAGAATTTATTTGGTTTTACTGTTTATATATACTTATATATAATTATCTGATATATGAATGTATCTGTCGAGTATCTGATGAGATAAAAAAGATCAACTTATGTACAACACTTACCAGAAAAATAATATCAATTACCATGTATTTCAAAATCATAATTTTTTTGTATCACTGCGTTATTAGTATGTATTTCAAAGAAAAACACTTGAATTCCGCAGAAAATCAAAAAACCTTCAAATTTTAAGGCTATTTACGTGAAATTAAAAAAACCCTGCAAGTTCTAAGGATTTTTTATGTAAAAAATCTTTGATGAATTTTTAATATATAAACTCTTAGAGTCTGAGTATTGTTTAAATAAATAACTTTAAAGAAATATTTCCATACAATAACCCTTAGATTCCGTGTACTGTTCCACTAAAAATTCCTTCAACTCTAAAGAATTTTTAATATAAAAACAATGACATTCTGTGATTTTTTTATATAAAACCCTCAGGCACAGATGACTTTTTTCCTATAAAGAAACCTGAAGGTTCTAAGGACTTTGTTCCAGAAAAATATCTTAACATTATTATGAGATTGTTTTAAAGAAATAACTTCAGATTTTATATAATTTTTTTCTACAGAAAATCCGTGAATTTCAAAGAAATTTCGAATTCAAAAACCTTCAGAATTCGCGAACTTTTTCATCTAATAACCCCTTCAATTCTAATGATTTTTTAATATAAAAAAAAAACACTTCATCACAAATTTTCGTTTATTTTACGTAAACTTTGTTATTTTGACATTTTTTCTTAATTTTACCCATGTATTATTATCAGTGCATCCATCAGCTGTGCTCTTTCAATGCATTTGTGTCAATTTTATCTATGTTTTTTAGAGGGTTAAGAAAATAATTTCTTAAGAGCAGAAAAATTCTCCATTAAAATACTTAAATCCCCCTTGTTGCAATCCACAATTAATGGTTTAAAAATCAATGAAAAACAAAAAAAAAAAAAACTTTAAAATAATGAGCCACCAACAATATTGACTATAATTAATTTGTTAAGAGATAAAATAATTAAAAATAAACTTTTTTAAGTAGGTATTGTTAGAGTGATTAAATACAAAAAAAAGATACTTCATACAATTGCTATTTAAGAAATACAAAAACAAAATTAAAAAACTTTTATTGCAAAATTCTTATTACCACATGATGATAATTAATTTAAAATTGAATTAAGCATAAATTATCAATGGTCGTTCAATTTAATGAAGAAAAAGCAACCAAACACCAAAACATAATAAATTGACAAGCGTTAATTTTAAAACATTAGACACTGTGAGAGACCATAAAGAAATCGTATAAAATACAAATACCAAAAGGGCTTTCGAAACAATTAAAAATCTTTAAACTGAAATTGTGAAGTATGATAAATTTATATTCAATAGACTCTACTGACTGTGGTTTAACTGACATTTTCAAACAATAAGAAGGAGATTTGATCAAAAAACACAACCACAACAGAAATGAATATAAATGATATTTTTTGAAATATCGACAAATAATGATGCAAAAGTAGGTGTTGAGTTAGTTTCTTTAATAATTTTCCTTTTTTGGGGTCAAAATGAAGAACTTCATATAAAAATCATTAATTTTCATGGTTTTAATAAATGATGGTATTTTGTAGTTTAAATTTTCATTATCAGGGTGGTCCTTTTGTTGTTTGCTAAATTTTATTTTTTTTTTGTATCAATGACTTAAACAATTTTCACAAAACAATCATGTGAATTTAGAACAGGTCCTTTAATGGATTTTAAATTTTTTTGTTTGGTTGCTTTACTAATCATGAAATTTAATAAATGATATTTTGATTTAGTTTATTCTCAACAATTATTGGACCTTCTATTGTGTTTTAAAAACTCAATAAAAACAAGCCTGGGAACCTGCTATCAGCAGCGTTCTTGAGTTAGGTCAATTCCATTGAGGACATTTCTTTGTTCTCATTGTTGTCTCGCGGTAAAAAGATCAAACGTTACAATTATCAAGACACGGCCAATTATAGGATTTCTTATTGTTACAAGATCCTTAGACTTGAAAAGAAAGTAAAACTAAAATCCTTTACTTTGTAAAAGGACATCTTAAAGACTGTTCCTTTAGATCATATGTAGTAAATTTGTATTTCCTTTATAATTTATTAACACTATTTAAATTGTGCGATATGGACATTTTTCAAATTTTTTAAAGTTTCGGGGTTAAAAAGAAATTTAAAGTTTTTTAATGACACATTAGTGACGTTTTGTACACTTGAAATACTAGATATAAGAATCATAAATCCGTTCGCGTACATAAATTTGAGCAAGAGACCCGAAAGTTATAGAGGTTTAAAAATTGAAAATTAAAAAAAATTCAAATTTAGAATTGTTGGTAATTGTTATTGAAGATATTAATTATAATCATTAATGTCTAAAAAACTGCTTTTTGGAGAGGTGAATTAGCTCTTTAGTTTTAAATAATTACACATTATTTTAGCGCTTCTTAAAGCAAAAAAAGTGCTTTTCATTTCCTACGAATGCATGAATTAATTGCTTCCAGCTGAAAATATACACACCAAATGGGATATTGCGAACAAAAATCATGTCAGCTAGAATTAGTTCAGGAAGTGCAAGCTAATTAAATAATGCCTTCCTGAACTGCTTCCTGGTAAGCACTACTTTTTTTTTGGATCAACTCTTTACAATAAACCTTACTGCACTGATTCATTTTACAAGCAATGAGCTTAAAAGTAATGGGTGGACTCATTACCTAGTAGGGGATAAAGTAACTGGTTACTTTAATGGTTACCGGCTGGGGAAAAGTAATGTGTCCATAAATAGATTTTCATAAAACAAATTCATTGAAAAAATATTATTACAATTATTTATTTTAATTAAATAAACTCAGTGGTCGCGCTAAGACTCGAACCTGAGGTCTCTGGTTGTTAGGCCAGAACTCTACCAACTGATTGACAATACATTTATAATAGTGGGTTGCTTAAAACGTAAATGATTTGTTGTGCTTCGAGTTTTTGTTTGTGATGTTAAAAATAAACACCTTACCCTCATGCTTACGAAAAATCTAAAAGTAGTGTGCCTTAAATACAGATTTTGGCAAAAACATATTAAATATTACTTTACGTTTATATGTCATTAATTATGTAGTTGATGATCGGTAAGTGATTATTTTATAAAAGGTAATGATGTATCATGGCAACCCATGACTTTCCAATTATTGACAACTTAGTGTTTTATGTTTCAAAATAATTCTGAAGGTAAAAAGTATTTTTTACATCATTATCGGTAATTCATTACTTTTTATTGGAAAATAATGATACATTTAAATAGTATTCATTACAAGGTAATGCATTACTTTATCGCACCCATTGGATACAGCAAATAAAAAATTTGTTGATGCCACATAAATGACACTTGGTACACTTAAAATACTACACTGAAAAAAATCATGCTTCTTTTATTTTACAAAACGCAAAGTGTAAAAGCTTTTGTTTATTACGAAACTAACGAAAAAATTTCTTATCATAATTGTTTATGAAATAAATTATTTAAAATAAATATGTACAACATTTTGGGATTTGGCTAATGACATAATTACGAGTATTTTTGTATTGAATTACTATATTTAATACAAATTTTCATACATTTTGTTCTGATATCCCTATCCCTATTTCATTGTTTTTATGATATATAAAAAATATTTCGTAAAAATAAAATTCATTTCGTACATTGCACAAAACACTTTCGTATGTATTCAAAAATATTCAACAAAATATAGCGACAATGTACGTAGATTTTCGTATATATAACGCATGGATTTTTCTCGGTGTAGATATAAGAAACTTAAATCCGTTGGCGTAATTTGTTTTTCTTTTTTTAAAAAAACGCTATAATTTTAAAATGTGTTTATGTTAGGGCCTTCATTATTTAGTCCTATACAAAACAAAAAAAACCGATTGAAAATCGGTCTACCCGTTAAGACTGCACAGTGGCACCCGATTTTCAATATCTTGTTTTGAGAAAAAAGAATTTAAAGTAAATATTACGCATGGAAAATATAGGGCAAGAAGGTTTTTTAACAAGCTGTAACATTTCTATTTCTGCTATTTTTTCACCAAAATTTTCATAGCATATAGAAAAAAGTTAAAACTATTGAAATATGAAAACAAAATTTTTTTTAAATAAATCTAGAGCTAATAAACCCCTTAAGTTTGAGCGTTAATAAGTACGAGGCAAACACTTCAATTACACTGAAATTTTACAAAAAGATTGTCCATTTAATGGTTTAAGTAAGTTAAGTTTAAGCTTATTTTTACAGTTCATAATTAAAGAAATTATTGCAATATTTACTCACAAGGGAGGTATCCCGATCCGAACTGGCAGATTTTAATGATATTTGGATATGTGTTAAAGAAGCAAAACTAAAGAGACACGTATTTTTTTATAGTAATTAAATGTGCTAAAGTCCCAAAACTTATTTAACAAATTGTGAAAAGCAATCTGATGTAGGCGTGACCCTATCCGGATTCATTCCTGCCTAAGGAAATCTTCAGGGGACTTTGTTATTAGAATTTCTAGAGATATTTGTTATGTTAAATCACAAACTCAATGAGAATTTCTTGTCCTCGTCTAGGAGCGAGATTCAAAATTTAAATATCAAAGAAAAACCAAAACAACAACAAAAAATTGTCACAATTGGCTTTGTCATCTTCCAAATACTACTCTGTTTTTTTGACAGACCTAGCAATTTAGTGACGTTTATTCAAGTAAATCCATAATAGAAAATCATATGTTTTCTATTAGTGTCAGTTACATTTTTTTTTTTTTTTTTTTATAGTTGTACATTCTAACATTTAAGGGTTAAAAAGTGTAGTTAAAAATTCATTGGGTTTTGCATGATAACTTGCATTTATCTTACGAATACTAGAATTATTTGTACACAGGGTTAAAGTATTTAAGAAAACACAAGATTTTGATATCCATATTGGATATATAGTGAACCCAGAGTTGCAATATTTTTTAATTATTTGAAATATAAGCGAAAATGTCTCTTTGGAAAAAGTGGCAAAAAAACCGAACGATTTCGAATGTTGGGAAAAAGCTTAGACACCCAGTCGATTAAATTAAATAGACATTACTGTGCATTATTTTTAGCTTAATACAAACACAATTCCTTAATAAAACTCCAGATTTAATGTTGCTAAAATCACATTTTTTTAATAACAAAAATACTAGAAAGTCTTTAGACATATTTTTTACACCAGTGAATATGTCTTCAAAAAACCTTACATTTGATACCAAATTTGTCTATTCTTACTTTGAATAGAATAAAATAAACCGACAAAGACGTAAAATGGGGTCATTATTGACCTCACTTAATAACGTCTGGACATGATATTGGTCAGCTAAAAAAACACTGGTGTCTTGAATTTTTCTTCTCTACAACATATCCGAAGTTCATTAAGATCTACCGGTCCCGGTCACGATGCCTTCAATGACAGTTTCACCAATGTTAAAAATTTTTGAAAAATGTCCATATATAGAGTTTTTTTTTTTTGTATCACACAATTTTCTTTTTTATCTTGATATTTGCCTGTTCTAAGGGCTAGTTGGTTTATCTAATTTCAAATATCTGTGGTTAAAGCGGTAAAATTTCTTTTGATATTTTTTTTTTTTAATTTAGCTTGCATTCAACGATAAGAATCACACTATATTGACACCAAGGTACAGTGAAAAGATTTTTATTGGTACCAAACATTAGTTTCATGTTCGTAAAGTTGACCCAAAAAGTGTCTTAAAGGCCTTGTAACATGTTTTCCTGCTTTTCCTCTTCTTCCTGTTTATGTATTGTATTTGCATTTGTATGTGTTGTGTATAGAAAGGACCAAGCAATGAAATTTAAATTCTTTGAATTCGTTTTAAGGCACGCGTCATATGTTTTTCTGTATTAAGAAGAAAATGATTTTTATTGCATTTATAATTTTTGTATGTAGTACACACAGAAAATTAATCAGTTGGAAATCCATCAGATGTACACTTATTTTATTAATACAATAAATTTTTGATTCCAGAAACATTAATCAATTGTATTAGTAAAACATATAAGATTAATACTTTGAAATCATAACTAATTGCATGTTATTTATATTATTGAATCAGTTATCCCAATCAATTTAAACAAAAAATTATATTTATAATTCAATTTTATAGTTACAACTTTTATAAATCCATAAATTGTAAATTTTTTACCATTATTTTGCAAATGACAATTATAATGTAGTTGCAACAACCAATATTTTAACAAGTATTGTTTACTAATGCCGTACTTAGTTTAGTAAACTGATCATTAGTTTAGTAAACTGATAATAATTTCATTCCAAATTTTGTTTTATCATTTGCTATTTTTCTATGTAGGGTAAATTTGGCGATTGTTAAAGCCTTTTCATTTCCTAATTAGGAAATTTTTAGAGAATATAAAAACCACAAATATAAAAAAACCAAGTACTAACAATAAATGCTTTATGCGACGCACAGTGGTCAATTTCGCGAGATAGCGGTCAAAACTCTATAACTTTTGACCGGATTGGTATTTTTTTACGCAATTTGTTTTGTTCAATATGAGGGACTTTAATCTTCAATTTGCGTGTTCAAACGTAAAAATCGACTGATAGGAACGTAAGTAATGTGGAGTTAAAATGCATTTTAATTTTTTGTTGAGTTTCCATGTAAAGTTGAATATTTTGACATTTTAAATAGGTATTTTTTTTATAATTTCTTATTTTCTTCAATCGTATTTTACAACCAATACTTATTTATTATTCCTAAACTTAATTTTGGTCAGAAAATGCCAACATTTGGCCCCTGACATTTATTTAGTCTCAATATTCACAGGGGCCAAAGGTTGGTTTTTTTTGGAAGAAAGCTAATTCTTGTGAGGATTAAACTGAAAAATAACACTGAAATTCCCAACAATATCAATACCATTTGGATATATTATATACAGTACACAACATCGATAAAATTTTAAGTAAACTTTTACTATTGATTTAAAGTGCACATATATTTTATTTAAATGTATTAATAAAAATTTATACTAAAATTAGAAACAAATTATAATCTTTAAACTAGTATTAATTAAACAATATTAGTAAAAATTTCTTCCAAATAGCTTTGATTTTCATTTTACAGTAGTTGGAGGATCTACCGTCTTATGTGTATTGGCATAACGGGGGCAGGCGGAACCTGCCCGACGGATGCCATGGGGGTTATGCTGGGGATACCACCATTGCATATTTTCTGTAATGGAGGCTGCCTGCATAGGATCCTCCAGACTTAGAGAATTCGGTGACATGAGGGGAGGTGATCTAAGGGGTCACATGAGGATCGCTAGAATCCTAATTGATGACCCGATTACAAAGGTTACGGATAGGAGGTCACCGGAGTACATCTTTGATAGGAACTTTAAAGTGATGCTGTTCGACAGGGCCATGTGGACCAACAGATCCTGGGAGCCAGAGCGGGGTTCTCAGATATGGTTCACAGATGGCTCAAAGCATGCGAATGGTTGACACTGGTGCGGGTGTCTATGGACCAGGTTTCCAACGGGCCTTACCCATGGGTGATACCCCTCCATTTTTCAGGCAGAGATTTTTTGCTATCTGTGTCTGCGCGGAGGAGTGTCGACGAAGGGGCACTGTTAGATCTCGCATCTACATTCTTTCCGACAGTCAGGCGGCATTAAGGGCTATGAGGTGTCATCTGGTCTGGTCATGGAATGCATTCTGGCTCTTAACCGACTTGGCAGGCGCAACTCGCTTACCTTAGGGTGGGTTCCTGGTCACGAGGGGCATGAGGGCAACGAGAGGGCAGATTGTCTTGCTAATTGCGGGCCCGAAGGCCCTTTATTGGCCCTGAACCATTCTGTGGTATACCTTTGGGGTATGTTAGGGAGAAGCTCGGGTCGTGGAGGGAGTCAGAATTCTCTCTCTATTGGGAAAACTCTCTTGGCCAACGACAGGCTAAGAGATTGATTTCTTTTTCCAGTGCAGGATCGAGGAGACTCTTGTCCCTCGGGAGGGGTGACTTGAGAACCCTGGTGTCTTACCTGACTGGACACTGCAATCTCAGATACCACCTGCTCAAAAGGGGTCTTTCGGACACGGATGAGTGTAGGTTTTGCGAACTGGTAGCTGAGACATCAGAGCATGTTCTTTGCGAATGTCCGAGGCTATGTGAAAGGCGTGCCAAGTTTCTTGGCAATCGCGTTGTCTCCCCTTCGGACATTATGAAGATTTTGCCTAATAGGATTATTGGCTTTATAGGTAGCTTGAATCTTTAGGGTAACTTTAGGCATCACAAAAGACCTAAGTTGGTCGCGGTGCATAGTGCCATATAATCTAATCTACAGTAGTTGTTTAGCTTCTTCATCTAACTCTAATGAGGTTGATTTCCATTTTTGTCGAATACTGGACATATATGGGTCTGATGTGCACAACAAAATATTAATAAGATCTTCATTAGTACAATATCTGGAAATTTTTCTTGTATTGTGCTCGCGAAAGAATCTGTAGTCTTTGTTCCTTTTTTCTTGCGCTTCTTCTGAGAGATCTCCAATTGGAAGCATATTGTGCTGAATTATTTGTTCCCCATGGAACAAAATTTTGTGAACTGTGGTTGGCATATGTCTCCAAGAATATTTTTGGTTATAAAGGGTTGCTGTCTCATTAGCATACTGACCAAATTTTTTTGCATCTATCTTTTTGCTACATGCTATAACTTCTAATATGATTTGGAATCGTCGTATTAAATCATAATCTACTCCAGTTATAGAAGCTGCAGTTTCTGGATCGGAAAAAAAATCTCCTTGCTGTGTTTCCATCATTAGAATTCCCTTCTCCTTGCTTTGGCTGGTCAATTATAAGGCCTATCTCACGGTATTTTTCTTGAATATCTTTTTTTTTTTGCTTTCTTTTTTCCAAATTTTCTTTGTTGTTTCTCACTGTTTCGCCTAACGGGCCAAATTCCAAACCGTATCCCAATTTAAGAATATGCTCCATAAGACGAATTCTAGCATGAAGAGGTGACATTCCAAATTCATATGCTTCATTAAAACTATCGTCTTGTGTTGGTGGTTGGCTCAATTGACTTGATATTTTTTGGCATATGGTGCAGCTTGACGAATACTTTGTTTCGGTTAAAGCTTGTGCAACTTTTCCATCGATCATTGTAAGTGACATTTTAAAGTTAACTTCGATGCATTGGTCAATAAATTCAAATATCACTGGTTGAAGTTCTTTAATTTCATCTCTTATTTTGCCAACTTCTTCAGTTATGACATCTTTAGTTTCCTTTTTGTAAGCAAACTTTATTGGTCTACAAAATTTTGTTGACGAGGGAATTTCATTCTTCCATACATCCATAATATCCTTAATAATTCCATAATATAACAGGTACTTGGTTTTACAAGTTATTTCCATTGGTTTTAAATTTATTTGCAATTTTCAGGTATTTAAGTTGTGTAATATTAGATGGCAATAAAATCTTTTTTACCTTTGCCAAAAGAATTGCTAGATACCACATAATTTGAGAGTTAACAGGTACTGGTAATAATATAACAGGTACTTGGTTTACCAGTTATTTCCATTGGTTTTAAATTTATTTGCAATTTTCAGGTATTTAAGTTATGTAATATTAGATGGCAATAACATCATTTTTTACCTTTTCCAAATGAATTGCCAGATACCACATAATTTGAGAGTTCTATTGTCATTTTTGTCAAAATTTTGATACACCCTTCTATGTGGACTAGGTCCAAATATGGGCCAACTTCTCCTAATTTCAACAGAATTATTTTTTGGGTCAAGAAGAACTCTTGTACAAAATTTCATCAAAATATATGCATAATAGCCACTTTCACATACAAATAACTTCTCAAAAAATATGACGTGCATTTGTACCGAATATCTTACCTTGGGTCAGATAAATTGCTGTAGCTCAAAAAGTGCAGTCCCGATGCATGGACATGTATATATAGGAATGTAGGGGAGAGTTAGGACTACAAAATAGTAAATTTGTGTTTTGACTCAGCTTGACTCACAGGAGTTGTGCTCTATGAAGTAGGAAATTTCCGAGAAATTTGACCTTTTTTAAAAAAAATATTTAAATTGTTCTGAAAACAGTAGAGCTTCAATTTTTACCAGTAATAGGAAATAAGTTAAGTTACAACACAAAATTTATTTCGTCCAAAAATCTGGAAAAACAAAAAAGTTATGATCATTTAAACTTTAAAAATTAACTAAAAATATCATAAATTTACTAAATTCTGAAAAAGCCCATTTTGGACCACCCTGTTCTCAGTGAAATAGTTGAAATAGAGTTCTAATTTTTTGGCTCCCGAGGTTTACTACTGTCTACTTTCATATGAGTCTAATAACTTTAAAATCGGAGAACAAAAAACAAAAGGAGTTTTGGCCGCTATCTCAAAATATTGACCACAGTGCGACGTAGAAAGTGAAATATGTTTGAAATATTAAGAAAATGATGAAGAGTATGGAACCGTTTTAAAGAATCCATCAACGTAATATGCCGTGGGAAAAGCATTCAATGATCAAGAATTTTTCCTAGCAAATTTAACCTTTTTGAGGTTTTTATACAAATTCAGTAGTTTTTTAAAAAAAAAAAATTTTTGCTCAGTTTTTCTTACATGAAAGTTCTTTAAGGTGAAAGTTCTTTAATAAAGGTTGTTTTTTATAGAGGTATAGCACTTTGAAATGGAACAAAACAAAGATTCGAAAGATAATCTTCTGGCCGCCACGGCTGGCTCTAATCTGGAGGTCCAATTTTCAATGACGTTTTCCAAGATTTGTGGCCGTATATTGATAATAACCCGGCGAATGCTGTCCTCCAAGTGGTCAATTGTTTCGGGCTTTTCGGCGGAGACTATCAACTTCACATATCCCACAGAAAATAGTCCAGTGGCGTTAAATCACACGATCTTGGAGGCCAATGCACGGGTCCGAAACGTAAAACTATGCGGTTAACAAACGTTTCCTTCAATAAATCAATTGAGGCAGAAGCTGTGTAACATGTTGCGCCGTCTTGTTGAAACCACAGCTCCTGACATCATGGTTCTTCAATTGATGAACGAAAAAGTCACTAATCATGACTCTATAGCGCTCACCATTGACGGATAGACTGATTGGGGTCTTCCTCTACGCTATGCTCTACAGCAGCAATGACTTCTTCTGTACTCACTGTACGGCGTCTCTGTGTATGCATATTATCATTTAGAGTAAACGTTCCATAGTTAATAGCATTAACTGCTCTGATGGATGATTATGTTGACCGTAGAATGGGCGTAGTGCCCGATACGTATTTCGAACAGAACCATGATTTTCAAAATAAATTTCCACAATTTGAAAGCGTTGTTCATACCATTCATGTTGAAATGCGAAACCAAACTAAACATAAATCACTTGACAGCTGACAAAATGGCCGACAGTTAAAAAAGTGTTGCCAACTTAAAGTTTTAAACCTGTATAAAAGACACCCTTTAGATTCGGTCGGGATTACCAAATAAATTCGGTTGGAGCAACTTTCATATATTAATGTACATTAAAAATATTCTATATCTACAACCGAATTATGTGATAATTCATGCAACTACCAAAATTCGACTGGCGACAAATACGTTTGACACAACGAATCTGTTCTCTGTGTGTACACACAGAAAAATAAAGTACCAACCGAATTGAAAAGTGTATTTCGGTAGCTACGACAATCAAGAAATTCGGTAAGTCCAACCATATGCAAATGTGATTTATGAATATTTAAGGTGTTGCAACTAAAATTCAGTTGCATTAACAGAATTTTGTTGTAAAAACAAATGTTTAGTTGTACCAACCGAGATTAGTCGTAGTAGCCAAATTTTAGTTGACAAATGGCTACATTTTTCTCTGTGTGTAGTTTTACTGTTCCTTTATTAGCATGTTTTGGCATTTTGTGGGAAAGTAGTACAATAAACTAATTATGTTTTAAATACAAATGTTTATTATGTTTTATTTTATGTTTTTATGTTGTAAAAAATATTTATAATATATAACGAGTATTGTATTTTATTGATGCTAATTATAACAAGATATAGTCATTTATAATTCAAGGCTATTAAACATTAAATGTTTAATATTGTTTTTATAGAAAATATTTATGATGCCGTTTACTGCATTTGGCAAAAATAGATAAAAAAAAATGTAATTTTTGGATTACCATCTCCGTTTTTAATAAAATTCACCATAACTGTAGTACTCGGCAAGAAATCTAGCAAACATAAATTTCAGAGCATGAACCCATTCAAATTTTACTAAAGATAATTTCAAATTTGACTATTACATTTAAACATTTAACCGATTCGATGCGGTTATCGGTAAGGGTAACGCTATTTTGCTTTAACGGTAACGGGTTTTTAGCGCTAAAGGTACTTTACTTATTTCAGTACGGGCATTTTAGCGGTAACGATATTTTTTAACCCCATTATGCCCAAATTTTAATGACTATCTGGTTTATGATCCATCTTTGAGAAAATATATCTATTTACAGCGATTATTTTTTCAGATTTTGTCAGATTATTTCGGTAATTGTATTTTAGCGATAATGATATTTTAGTTATTTCGGTAATGGTACTTTAAGGATATTGGTATATTAGTTATATCGGTAACAGTACTTTACGGATAACAGTTTTTCAATTATTTCGGTAACGGTATTTTAAGTATAACGAAAGTTAGTTAAAAGAGTTTTAACTCGATTACATTATTTTAGCGGTATTGCCTGCCATCGCTGCATTTAAATATACAAAGATACAGCATTCAAATGCCTACATCTCGAAATGCGCGGTTTTTTCTAATTTTTAAAAAAATGTATGCTTATTTTTGAACATTCCTCTATATTTCAGGCTGGTACCTCGATTAGTCTCTCAGCTATAGCCAAAAACATTGTCGTAAGCAGGTTTTTTCCTAATTATTATATGTATTTGTAGAGTATTAACACCATATCGTCAATCCAACTCATATTACCTACACGGAGATAATTTTCTTGGACGAGTTTTAATGCAATTTTTCATTAACTCATCAAGTTTTCTTCACATAGCGAATGAAAAATTTCTATAACTCTATAATTTTATGAAATTATTTTTAGTAAAACTTTTTCATTATGCTTATTAAGAACTTAATAAAAAAAAGTAATTTTTCATAAATTTAATGAAAAACTGCATTAACTTAATTAAAAATTTCAATGGAAGAACTCCAGTGACACTTTATAAACTACAAAAAATAAGTTAGTAGAAAAGTAAGAAAAACGTCTTGTAAATCAGGTATACACTCAGAATACTATGTAGGTAAAGACCACTGCAAATGTAATTGAAAACAAATAAAATTTCACTTAAAAGGAAAGGACGACTTACATTGCAGTAAATTCAACTAACATTGCCATTTGTTTTTTAATGTTCAAAAAATTACTAACAATTGTAATAAAAATAAACCACATGGTAGTAAAAAATACAAAAACATTTTTTTTTTATTTTTTTAAATAACAAAAAACAACTGTAAAAAATTAATGTAAAATCACAGTCTTTTGATGTGGGTTGTTGTTTTAAATTAACTACAAGGTTAGTATAAATTTTAATTTGTTCTACAAATGACTGACATTTACATTAAAAATAAAGGAACTGTATTACAACCCAAACAACTACATATTTTTAAAGCAGAAGTTACCTAAGTGTACTATTTTTCAGCAAAATTTTTGTTAAAATTATGTTTTCAGCTAAGATTTTAATTATATTTGTTGAGCACTTAACTGTTTTGAACTAATGTTTTCTCAATATTTTACTAATGTTTTACTAATTTATGTTGCTAAAAAATATTGTGCTGATAAGCACATTAATAGTGTGGACGACAACAGACAGATGTCTCTGCACGTCAAAAAGTAGTAGAGACGAGCATAATAATACTAAAAAGTACAACTCTTGTAAGACATATAAAAATCACCCATGGAAAAATGTTCTATCGGTTTTCCAGACATAAAGAAAAATTGTGGATTAAAACAACTTAAATTTGAAAGTAATTGTCTATTAACTAAATAAAAGACAAAATAAAATATTTAAATTTAATAAAAATTAAATATGTATTTTTAAATTAAATGTTTATAGAGATCAATAATTTAGTGTGGTCGAATTGCAAGCAAATATATGTTCAGGCATACAGACTAAATTGAAAGAGAAGGCCACGCATATTAGATAGTTTTATTGCAAAAAATGGTTATATATGTCATATTTTGTTATTTTTCGTTTCTAGAAATATCTACGGAGTTTTTTTTTAATTTAAAAGATGCCATTATTTAGACAACCATTGATGTAAGTACCCAGCCAGAAAAATACGTACGGCAAAGCATTGGCCCAGTGCTTTCAACGGTGGTATGAGCGTTGGATTTCTGAAGGGTTAAGGGCTTTGTCAACCCCAAAATGATAACACCGGGCAGGGCTTGGCCGTTTCTTTTTTAAAACGTTGGCAAAGCACTAGCAATGAGTGCTTCGCCAGTACCAAAATCATAATTTTAAAACGTTATCAAAGCATTGGTTAAACAATTTAATGCAATTTAGTTTTGATTTTTTCCAATCTTGTAATTTTAAATTTTTTAAAGGTATAGATTAGAAAAGTTTTTAAATACGATTTGAGTAAATACTTATTATACAATTAAAAAAAAGTTAGTAAAGTCAGCATCATTTTTGCTGAGAGGATACCTGCAGAAAAATTTGCTAATACCAGCAAAAATTTGCTAAATTAGCAATTTTTCTACAAGGATACTTTAAGCGAAAATGTTGCTGACTTTACAGACTTTTTTTTAGTGTATGAATTCGATTTGAATATCATATGCTTATGGTTAGTTGATTTTAAATTCATTTAGAATTTGAAAAAAAAAATAAAATTTTAAAGTTTGTAAAATAAATTTAAAAAATACTATTCATTTGCTATTTTGATTAAAACCTGCTAACTTATTTCAAAACAAGTACATGCATTAAATTTCGTTTTTATAAACGGTTGCAAATTTAGTAAATCGAGCACTAGCAAAGCACCAGTGTTGGGAAAACGTTGTGAACAAGGGCTGTGCCACTGTTTTTATTATATTAACGGTTGTAAATTTTGTAAATAGTACTGGCAATGCACTTTTTGCCAATGTTGGGAAAGCGTTTTAAGCCAGGGCTTTGCTTCTATTATTTTTACTGTTGTAAATTTTGTTAATTAAGTACTGGCAAAGCACTTTTTCACACCATTGGCAATTTCTGGCTGGGTAGTTTTGTTTATGTTATATGTAATTATTACTATATATTTTGATATTAAATTAATTCATTAACATTTTTATATTTTCTAACGTATTGTAAATTATTTTTGAAAGAATTACTAAAATATGTTTATGATTTTTAGTAAATAGATTAACTAAAATAAAATTTTTGCACAAATTTTTTGAGTTTTTTTTTCAGTCAACTAATATTCAGCAAAACTTTTGTTCATTTTTATAAAGGTTTTGGCTAAAAAAAATAAAAATTTCTATTATAATTTTAAATGATTTGTCTAAAGCACACCTGGGTGAGGTCAATTACATGTTACAATTATGTGCAATTTTCTGTTATTAATATATTAGTAATATTGCTATATTATTAATGATTGCAGCGCTACACACACAGTTGTTAGCTTAAAACGAAGAGGGACGTTCCAAGGCGGAATGATGGCCTGCTGCGATTCAGATAATCCCAAACACGTCAAGTAGAAAATGCGCCTATAAGGTGCCATCTTTCACGAGATCCGGGTAAAATGGGCGATGCGTTTATTTTATTCATTTAAATCTCCGGGACCGGATGGAGTCTATCAATGTCATTTATATATATTCAGATCTAGTCTATTATTCGGTCATGTTTCGACATCCTGGAGGGTGGTAGATGGGGAATTCCGAGCAGCTGCCTAAATCCGTCAGACCAATCAGACTAAGTTCGTTTCAAAAAAAGACAATGAACAAAGTGTGGATCAGTACGACAGGGCCACTTACCTCAGACGGAAGCTGATACATGAGCTACAGTTAGCGTAACAGCAAGGTACGAGGGCGGATCAATAAGTCCGTGACTTTTCGAACTTCCCTACTAGTTATATGAAATGTAACACTGCTCCCATCAAGTACCACCTGTTAATAGACTACTGTCAAATGTGAGCAAGTTCCGTCATTTACTTTGCGTTTAAGAGCTGTTCAAAACATACAACCTCGTGGATGTTTTTAAAAATGGAAAAAAAATAATTTCGAGTTGTCATTAAACATTATTTTTTGCGAAAAAAATAACGTCAATCAAACCACAATCGATTTTAATGGAAAAAAAGTGGTTTACTGACTTTCGTTTTGGTCGCACAAGTACAAATGACGCTGAACGTTCTGGACGGCCAATTGACGTCAATACACCCAAAAATGTCGAAAAAATCCACGATATGGTGTTGGCCGATCAAAGAGTAAAAGTGCGTAAGTTTGTTGATGCAATAGGCATTTCATATGGCAGTGTGGTTTCGATTTTAAATGATCAGTTGGGTTTAAGACAGCTGTCTGCCACGTTTGCCCTCAATTGACTATAAACGTAATCATGGCCAATAAGGTGACGGCAACAGTTTTTTGGGATGCAAGCGGGATAATCCACATCGATTACCTTCAAAAGGGAAAAATAATAAACGGCGAATAGTATGCCAATTCATTGGACCGGTTGAACGAGGATTTAAAAAAAAAACGCACAATATGACAAAGAAATGACTATTTTATAGACCTCGAAAAATCCTATTTTTTGGAAGGGATACAACAGTTGGATAAACGTTGGACTAAGTGTATTGAGCTAAAAGGAGAAATAATTTATAAAACTGTGTTTCATTCAAAAAGTCACGGACTTATTGATCCGCCCTCGTAAGTCTATCGAGAATGCTATACATTATATTTTCACAACGATATAATGTGCACTAGAGTCAAGAAATATTGCCATTTGTGCATTTATTTACCAATGGTTGGAAAGGGGCATTTCTTTGTAGCAAATACTATGGACACTGGTCATCGATGAACCACTCGAGTGTGTGAACGACTTGGGTCTCAGAACGTATGGATACGCTGATGATCTTATCGCGCTGAACTCCTGCGTCGTGTCGTCAAAAGGTGTTGTCTGCCAAGCCATCTAAGACAATCCTGGTATCATTTACGAACAGAAAACTTAACTTGTCTATGCCTGTTGTTGGGGATAAGACTATAGGCTTTTCTGGTTCGGTACCTTGGGGTAACTCTCGAAGATACCTAATATGGAACGAACACCTTGATTACGTATCCATAAAAGCATCATGTCATAATATGCCTGTCAGAAGCTTATTGAGAGGACATGCGGCCTAAGGTAACATATGGACTACTAGTCGTTCAATAATATTGCTAAACCTATGATCACTTATGATGCCCTCACGTGGTGGCCAAGCGTTAAGCAAATTAAGGCAAGGGATGCTCTCAAGAGAATCTACCGTCTTGCTTATATTGGGCACCGACCATGCGGTTCACCGATGACTCGAAGCAGGCGAATATGAATACGCGGGTGTCTTTGGACCCGGTTTCTAAAGTGTTCTGCCTATGGCAAAATTTTCCTCCATTTTTTAGGCTGAGCTTTTCGCCGTCTTTGCCCGAGCGGCAGATTACCTACGGAGAAGCGCAGTCAGATATAGCAAAAACACTATTTCTTACAGTCAGGTGGCACTAAAGGCTCTAATGGGCCATTTGAGCTGGTCATGAAGTACATTCGAAATCTTCATCAGCTTGGTAAATGCTACGCTCTAAACTTGGGGTGGATTCCTGGCCATGAGTGGCATGATGGCAACGAAAGGGCAGATTGTCTTTCCAACCACGGGGCCAGTAGGCTCTTTATTGGCGCAGAACCATTCTGTGGAATACATTCGGGATATGTTACGGAAAGCCTTAAGTTGTGTAGACAGTCTGAATTCTTCATTCAATGAGACAATTTTCCGTGTCAACGCCAGGCTAACAGATTTATACTGACTGTACACTTAAGTCTTTAGGAAACTCAGTAGCACTTATCCCTTTAACGCTCCTTTGGTTCTCTCACTTTGAAATAATTAGAATCCTAAAATAAAAACTTCCTAGCTTATATTATAGTAAACATATCATAAAAATCCGTCTAAGGAGTGAGATCGAATAACCTTGTTTACGTTTAAAAGTGAACTTTTTTTATCTAGTTATCTTTTAAAAACTTTTTATCAAGTTATATTTTCAGATTATGGGTAAAAAATATTAGCGTAACCGGATTATTAGCTTGTTTACAAATGGACTTTGAACAAAAAGTTGTCCTCTAAAAGTAAAATATTTAACCAAAAATAATTCTTTAAGTTCTCACAAAAACCAATTTGCTGAATTGTCCAGAACTCTGAACAATAAAATTATTGTAAGAATATTTTTAAATTATTGATATAGGTTACAAAACAAATTCCTTATACTGATTTTTTTTTTGGAAATTATCACACATTTTCTATTACACACATTTTCTTCAGATTCCTTTTTTAAGTTAAATAACTAGCCGATCGATCGATCGATCTGAAAACCTTCTTAAGGACAACTTGATAAGAAATAAAGTTCATTACTGTATACGAAAGCAGTTGCAACAAAGAATATGTATCGGTTTTTTTCCATCTCACTTCTTACGTGACAATATGGTCTATCACCAGGAATTATTTAAGACAATTGAAGATTAATTTCTTGAAATATTCGCGAATAAGTCATCTTTTAGCATTTCTCTAATCTTTCTATAAAAACACGGTATAATTTTTTATTAAATTATATAAAATAAGAAAATCAAGGCTTTAAAGTAAGCTAAGACTTACAAGAATCGAATAATTACTTAAAAAGTTATTGCAGTTTAAACATTAAGTTTTTTTTTTAGTTTAGCTAAAATTGTCAAACTTTGGGCTGTGACACAATGCTAACTTCGCCGTATTTCGAAAAAAATTAATTCAGCACATATATTATAAGAGCTTTAAAAACCATTTTGCTCACTTTCAATATAATCCAAACACATCCATTCCAAAATCGGCTTAAATTTAACTTTTTTGGAATTACTCTAAAAATAAAATTTAAAAAAAAATATTTACCGACGGCTAAAACGAAAAAATATTACGAGATTTCTAGACTGTATGAGCTATTAAGTATGTATAGCCAAAAATGACATTTATTTGTAAAAAAAAAATATGTTAGATGTATATATATGTATGTAAAAAACTGCTGCAAAAAAAAAACAAAACAAGTTCTCCATTGTACACCCCAAGTTAAATAATTTCTGTTGCTTTTTGCAGATGTATTTAATTTAATTGTGTCTAAAATACGTAAAGCCAACGGCAAAAGCACACACCAAAGTAATAATAAAAAAGCACACAAAACAAAATCAACATGGTAATTGCAACAATCAGTTTATATGCAAGAGATTTAAGAATATTTTGAAAAAACATTGAGAATAAATTGATAATAAAACCTAATGAGAAAAATTACGATTATAAAAGAGTAATTTTCAAAAAACCATGTGAGTTTGTGGAAAACACTCAATACGAAAATATATGAACCGCATTATCAACACTTGGTTTTTTAAAAAGTAAACAGAACAACTCATACTCTTTTCAGTTTTTAATTACTCTTTACAAAATACACTCTTATTTATCTTACACTTATTTAATACAAACCCATACTTATTACACTCACACACTTTTATTATTGATAAACAGTTACTCACTCATACACCCAACCAAACAACCATTAAACTCATTCAGTGACATACCGGTTTCCCTCACAAACTGTATGTATTGCGACAACAATTTTTAGAGTGTCACACAAACGAGTAAAGAGACTGTATTATACTAATACCAAGATAATTCACACATACCATCTTACCTTTCATACACATAAACAAACTGTCCTTCTATACATACAGAATAGTCCATAGTATAATATTGTTGTTGTTTTTGTCGCTTATTTTTGTGGTGATATACTTCTAAATACATGTGTGCTACTGGATGTGAGACTCGAAGCTATAGCCAACACTCCGACTGTATGCTAGAAAAGTTCCAGATCCGATATTTGACTCACTGGTGGCTCCCTACTGTAGTAAGAAAGGGAAAGCGTTAGAATATTATGTGAGTGTGATGTTGTCGTCGTTGGGTTTTCAAAGGTGCGTAAGTATGTGTCTGTCGTACGTTTGAATTCAATAGTTGCGTGTGATTGTTTTTTTGATTTTTTTTTCTTATTGAGTGTGTCTCCTAAAATCTAAAAAAAAATATTCAGAATATACGCTGTTGTTGTATGAGTCTATGGGTTTAGTTGTTTTCTTTTGTTCAGTTGATATATCCCACTCCTGTGTTGGGATATATACAATGTTGTGCACATACATACATTGTATCGTATATTAAGTCGCCTGTATATATAGCAAAGTGACATTATAGGAGTGTTTACTATATGGCTACTTAATATATATTTTTTCTTTCTTTAAATTGTATCCAATTGGTGTTTAATAGTTATTTGTAGGTATACATAAAATTTGTATAAAGCGGTGTTTATACAAAATATTGTATACATATTGTTATACGATATATGGAAATATTTTTATGCGAATTTGTCGATTTTGGCTGCAATGCCTGGCTATGTAGAAGTTAACAGATTTTTTTTTTTATCAATTCATATGAAACAACTGAACATGTATCCCAGAACCCAGCTGAGGTTCTCCCAAAAGTAGATCGGTTGTAAGTATTTATGACAAAATTTTTAACGTGACTTATAAGTGTCACACATTTTTGGTTAAAAATTTTGTGCGACGGATGTTAATGCGAAAATGCAAATAGATCACATGTCGAGATAATAATTGATTTATTATGGACATGAGATTGTGTGCACTAATTATTTGAAAAGCTTGGTTAAATCAATAATCTTAATTTTTAGGAAGCTCTTAAACATAAATCGAATAAAGCCTATCTAGGCAGAAGATTCTGAAACATTTTAACTGTACCACCCACCTATCGAACATTACACATGCCGATAATTGTAGTTTTGTTTTAAAAAGGTTTGATGTGCGTTGAATACACATCTGAATTCGGAATTTACAATACTAGCGAATTTTAAACTATTACATCCCGAAAAGAGAAACACCGCGGGTTTTTCGAATTTAGGTGAAGATATCAGTAGAAGAAGGCATGTACTGGAGTAGCTCTATTGTACAATCGGGTTTGGTATTCATATGCCAGGGTGGATAGAAAAATACAAAAGCAGTTACTTGTGCTCCTGGAGTATGAATTTCTAATATTTTAATTGCTGGATTTTCAAATGCATTTTAAATGAAAGCACATAAGTGTATATATTGCATATTGGAATTGTACATCAAATAAAGGTGGAATTAGCCTTGCAGCAACGAATCAACAGCTTTTTCTTTTGGTTTATAGATAGTGCGTTAAAAAAAAAAAAAAAAATACGTCACATAAACCATGAACTAAACAGCTGATTCGTTATGGCACCGAACGGTAATGCTAATGAACTATGAACCAATCTCCAGTGACGTCCACATAAGTTTGAAAAAAATTTTGGGATGAGTTTTCTTTTCCTCATACTTATCTACTTGGTGCCTTCGTTGTTCCCATAACACTTAACCCCGCCGAAGTTAAATAACGTAAGATGGCTATTAACTTAACGAAGTTCACCAACTCTGCATCGGATGGAACACAAAAGCAACTCACTCAGTTATGGTGTCGATAATTTTTCACGGCTCTTTATTCCTCTCTATCTTCTTTCTAAAGAAAGCAACACATTAATTAATAGGACAATTTCCTGAATTTCTATAAACATAAACTGAACTCCACGGCTGTTCGTCTTCCGATACTTGTACCGAACCATGCTTGATGAAAATCACAGTCCAACAGTGTCCAGCTGACTTTCCTAGTCTAAAATGGCATATAGGTATAATAAGATATTATGGAAAATTTAGACGAACTGCCACCATATCGATCCCTTTATATGGAACGGACCTGTGACAAGTCGCAAGTGGTCGATTTTCTCCTCGTTTGACAGCGCCAAGTAATAGTAGTAAATGTACCGATTCACATGGCAGTTTCTTCAATGTATAATATGTTATTTCATTCTTAGTTATAAAGTTATTAATTAATTAATGATCTTATAATTTTTCATATCCTCAGTTCCATACTGCAAAATAAGACTTTTAGTCTTGTGTATGGAGCAATTCAAATAAATAAATAAAAATTTAGAATGGTCTTTATCTCGATTATTCCATTATAAAGGGTTTTCCAATAGATACTTGACAACTTTGTATTTAATTTGTGAACGCACTACTTCACTGATCATCTAATTGTTACTTTCCTTTTTTCAGTAAACTCAACATTTTCATCGTGGTAAAGTACACGAACGAACAACGTATGCAAACTATAAAAATGTACTACCGAAATTCGGAGTCGTTGACCGCAACTTTAAGAGCGAATTTCATTGCAAAATCATCTTCAGTGACGAAGCTCATTTTTGGCTCAATGGGTTCGTCAATAAGCAAAATATACGTTATTGGTTTGGTGAAAATATACATGTGCTTCAGGACTCACCACTTCATCCACAAAAAATAACTGTTTGGTGCGGTTTGCATGCCGTCGGCGTCATTGGGCCATAATTTTTCCTCGACAATAACGATCGTCACGTTACTGTGAATGGCGATCGTTATCGCGCCATGATTACGTAAATATTTGGCCATGGACTTGGACGAAATGTGGTTTCAACAGGACGGTGCCACACAGCACACGTTATAATGGATTCTTAAGAAATAGACCAGTGAATTGGCCGCCTCGTTCGTGCGATTTAACGCCTCTAGACTTTTTTCTTTGGGGCTACGTCAAATCATTGGTCTATGCCAACAAGCCGACGACGTTGGAAGAACTCAGCGCCAACATTAAACGCGAAATAGTAGCCGTTACGGCCGAAATGTGTGACCGAGTCATCGAAAATTGGGTCCAACGAATCGACCGCTGCCGACGTGCCCACGGTGGCCATATGAACGAAGTTGAGTTCCATTCATAAATGTTTTGATTGTATTTCAAGTCGATAATAAAGTTTTGGAAATATCTCAAATGGTTTGCGTTTTATTTTAAAAAAAAGTTGTCAAGTCCTTATTGAAAAAACCCGTTATTAGCTCATTGTTCTTTTATGAGGCATCTGAACCACTTCTTAATCCTTACACACAGAGAAATAAAGTGCCTACCGAATTGAAAAGTGTATTTTAATAGAAACAACTTATAAATTCAGTTGAAACGACGATATTTACATTCGATTTCTCAATATTTTGGGTGTTGCAACTAACATTCAGTTGAATTATCAGAACTTTGTTGTGAAAACTAATGTTCAGTTTAACCAACCGACTGAAACTCGTAATAATCGAATTTAAGTCGAAGTAACCGAATTTCAGTTGGCAAATAGCTAAACTTTTTTTTGTGTGTACATTTTAATTTAAAATAAAAATGTTTACTTTAAGCAACATACGGAACATTTTTTGAATTTGACCCGTAATATGTAAAATATGGATTCTGTGCTCATGTTTATATGGTAGTTGTATTAAATTTTTGGACATACATAAAGTTCCGTTTACGAAGCTAAAACTGAACAATGATTCCTTCAACACTTAAATAAATAGATAACCCACCGTTTTCATTGAAATTTGGATATAAGATAGAGGAGACAAAATCAATGAATAAGTATTTTTTTAACGACTCTGTTGAGTATTTATAGGGTTAACAATAAACATGATAGGAAATGCTCCTTTTTTCCTACTTTAACAAATTAATTATACGTACATCGGGAAACAAACGAATGTTGTTTGAGAGACCAATTTAAAAGATCATACTATTGTTTAAAATCTTTAGAAAATATACTCGAACCTATTGGAATAATTTATGTTAACCCATATTTGGAAGATTTTCTTCTTTGACACATATATATAATTTATCAAAATCGCTGGTACTCTCTGTAATAATACCTTCCTTGTTAGAAAATGTGTTTCAACTAGTGGACATTACTTTTAAATCTGATATGGTTTAAGAACGTTACGTCATAATTATCATAGATTGAATCTATTTAATGAATATAATTCTAGCTGATAACATTAAGACCATTAGGACCAAACTAGTTTCATATTCCCAATCAATATAAACATGATGCTAGTAAACCATATCTTTCCCTGCATATACACTCAGAGAACATTTGCTTTAAAAATATGTAGTTGCTTGGATTGTAATACAGTTTTTTTTTTTTTTTTTTTTTATAATTTAACCAATACTCAGGGGATGCCCCCTACTCATGCAGTGCATTGTATTGATCAGGAAAATAAGGTATGGGAAGGAGGAAAGAGGGAGTAGTGTTTGTGGATATTTGATTTAAATTTTTCTAAATTGTAAGTAACAGGGAAGACTTCTGCGGGAAGTTTGTTCCACATACGAATCGTTCGACTAAAAAACGAATTTTCTCTGTAATGCGTTGTGCGAAACACAGGACAATCAACTACAAACGGATGTGCTCTACTAGATAAGCGAGTATTACGAATAAAAACTCGGGCTCGTGGAATAAGTTCACTTATCTCAGATGAGCATCTCCCATGGTAATATCGATAGAAAAGTGTCACACAACCCACATTCCGACGATGCTCCAATGAATCAATAGAGTTGGATACACTACTGTCATTGATAAGCTTCACCGCCCTCCCCTGAACACGGTCCAGAAGCTTCAGAATAGACAGTGGAGCCCCTGCCCATATATGAGAGTTGTATTCCATTTTTGGCCGGATATAGTTGGTATAAATAGTAAGGAGATCGGATGGAGTGAAGTAAGTCTTGCACCGTTTTAGAAAACCGAGACACTTGAATGCCTCTTTCGACACTTGAAATACGTGCTTATTCCAACGGACATCACATTGTATTCTCACGCCCAGAACATCAAGAGTATCCGATTCCTCAATACCTATACCATCCATAGTTACAGATGACAATGTCAATTCCACAGCCCGTCTGTGGGTTAACATACAACATTGGGTCTTGCGTGCATTAAAATCGACCTTATTCGCGCGACCCCACTCGGAGATTGTAGAAAGGTCTTGATTGAGTGTGTCATTCATGTTCTGCCGCATGCCCTCTATCTCCAAAGAGCTTGGCCTGTGATCGAATGAAAATGAATGACAAATGTTGCTGTCATCTGCAAAAGAGTAGATAGGGTTGATGGTCTGACCAAGAAGGTCATTAATAAAAATAAGAAAAAGGGTAGGAGAAAGAACAGAACCTTGCGGTACCCCTGAATTTAGCTGAAACTCGTTTGATGAGACCCCATCTAAAACAACACGTATAGTGCGGTCTCTGAGAAAACTCGTTATAAATCGAGAGAAGACATTACCGACACCAAAAGCAACTAGCTTAGTCACGAGTGCCCCTTGCCACACACGATCGAACGCCTTAGAAATATCTAGAGCAACCACTTTACTCTCACCAAAGCGGTGGATTGACCGGCTCCAACGTTCCGATAGAAACGCCAACAGGTCTCCCGTACATCGACCACTACGGAAGCCATACTGTCGATCATTTAAAAGTGAATTGGTTTCTAAATATTTCACAAGATGGTGGTTACCATGGTCTCCATCACTTTGGAGAGCGCAGAGCAAATTGGCGATTGGGCGGTAATTTTCAGGGCTGTTAGCCGCACCCTTTTTAGGGATAGGCTGGACATTGGCCACCTTCCAGCAAGAGGGGAAAATTCCCGCACGGTACGAAGAGCTGAAAAGTTTTGCCAATGGACGTGCCAACGTTAAAGAGCACTGTTTTAGCACCAGTGCTGATATGCCATCCGGCCCCGGTGACTTATTTACGTTGAGATCCGCAAGAACCCTTTTGACTGCCCGGGCCCGAAAGAAAATCAAAGGCATAGTATAGGATACCCTTTCGAGAACGGGCAGTGGTTGATCGCTTTCCGGCAAGAAAGAATTTCTTGCAAAAAGTTCAGCGAAAAGGTTGGCCTTATCAACCGGGTCAGTGAATGATTGATCGTCCTTTAAAAGAGTTGGAATAGAAGAACTAGCATTATCCCTTACTCTTTTAACAAACGACCAAAAGGTCTTACTGCCCCGAGGAGCAGAAAGAACTTTGGCACGTAGACGCTGTTCGTATAAAACCTTTTCGCGTCTAAGTACCTTGGCACACTCGGTTCTCGCCTTTTTGCGGTGCAGATCAGTAACGGCGTTCTTATTCGAACGCCAATTACTGAACGCTGCCTCTCTGGATCTGACTGCATTTTTGCACGTCTGGTTAAACCAACACTTGTGTTTTGATTTAGCCGAAATATGCTTCGTTGGAATAAAGAGTTTCATTCCTAGCATAATAATATTGACTACCATTTCTGCAGCGGCATCGACGTTGTCGTCGAGAAAACAGATTTTCCAGTTAAAATGCCGAAAGAAATCGTTGAGCTCGGCCCAACGAGCTTTTTCATATAGGAAAATAGAGCGTTTTGGCGCTAAGTTGGAAACGCTACGAAGAGTAGAGTTTATTTATTTTTAATGTAAATGTCAGTCATTTGTAGAACAGATTAATTTTTTACTAACCTTGTAGTTCATTTAAAAAAAAACAAACCACATCAAATGACTGTTTTATGATGTTACATTCATTTTTAACAGTTGTGTTTTATTGTTTAAAAAAAAATAAAAAAAACGAAATGTTTGTTTATTTTTACTGCAATTGTTAGTAATTTTTTGAACAGTTAAAACAAATAACAAATGTTAGTTGAATTTAATGAAATGTTATTCATTCTTCAAGTGAAACTTCATTTGCTTATGACTGTAATTGCTTACGTCGTTACCTACATAATTTCCTAAGTGTACATTCACTGTAATGAGAGTGTTTGTTAAAATTTGGTACACATCAGTTTTAAGCTATTTACATATTATACCATAAGATAAACTAATTTTTCGTACTTTTTCGCTATGATGTCATATACATTTTAGGCACATTTCGCGTTTTTCCCACTTTTTGTACTTTCTGTTTTACAAGAAATTATTATTAAGATTTATATTTTTGTTTATGCACAAAATGCTTTTATCGATTGCGAAATGGGATTAAGATTAAATTGCCCAAACATTTTTAAATATAGTAAAAACTGCAAAAAAAAAACTCAAATTTACTTGTTGATGCTGCACATTTATTAACCAAATCTGATACCCGAATGTTACTGAAAGTTTTTTATATTTTAACCATAAAAAACTAAGATAAAACAATAAATTTGAAAATTTTGTATATGAAATACTGCGTTAAAACATGCAAAACATTAATGCAAATTTGGGAGAAATCTGGTTCATAAGTGAAAAAAGCTGGTTACATCACTTTATTTAAGCCTGGGCAATATATTTACGATCAATGGTCGGTACTCCTGTTTTCGATTTTAGTTGTCAATTTTGTAGCGCGCTGTAATTATAACTCTTCAGTAACCCAGTGAAAGTACTTAATATCATTTCCAAACACACCAGTTGTACAATTTGCTGGAATAGATATAGGGTAAAAAATTTCGGAACTGATTTTAACAGGAACAGAACGAGTTGGTTTTGGGACATTTATAAATATAACCTTACGGTGTTAGAACCGATAGTAGAACGAGTGATAAAGAACAGATTGGTTCTTTGAAAGAGAAATTTTTTTCTAGATGCTTAAAACTGAATATATTTTCTTATACGAGTTTTTCTTAAATCTTGTTAAATATTTAAATAAAGAAGAATCCAATTAGCTTTAAACCTCTTTCATCCGAATAGACCTATTCTTATATGAATCCATTACGATTTACTAGACTAAAACTTCTCTCGTCGCTTTGACAGGCATTAAACAGACTGTTTAAAGTTTAATCATTTAAATATTTAATTACCAACACTTAAAGCATGCTTAAGCATGAATTTAAGAAACATAAAAAATATACAAAAATTAACTAAAAATCATGATTTAAAGCAAGTGCTAAATGTAAATGATTAGTGGAGTAAAGACAATACACAAACTAGAAAAAATTGAGATTATTGAAAGAGAGAGAGGGATTTTCCAAAAAAAAATAAAAATTCAGAAAGAGCGGGAGAGTAAAATAAGAATCTCAAAATTATTTCAAAAAACAAATAAAAAAAAATCTTTTGTAGGTTAGAAAAAAAATCATCACATTTGTTTACATAAGAGTAGATTTCCAATAAAAAAAATTATTTTTTTAAGATAACGGAGAAAGAGATTTTTTGAGGAATTAGTTTCTGTTTTTTAAAGAGTAAGATTTTCTCTCTTGTACTCTTGTTTATTTTATATTGCTACTTATGTAGATGGGAGAGAAATATTGAATAGTAATTTTTTTTTCTGGGGTTTTGGTGGTCGTTTTGCTATGGTTTCAACAAAAACTTTTTTCTTTTTATATTATTCTGGTTCATTTTAGTGAGTGTCTGTAAATGTATCACATGTATGGCAGAGGGTATGATATTTAGATGGCCTGGACGAACAGACGCATGAAAGTGGATAGATATGGTCGTTTGGTTGGATTTTTTTCTGTTTTGTTGGTCTGGTTCTCAACCAACGTTTACAATATATTTTTCTTGCTGCCATACATACAAACAATCAGAAAAAACAAATAAACACACACACAGCGTTGTCGTTGTTGTCGGTCGTCCATTGCTAACATGCCAGCAGCCACTCCAGTGGCTTGCGACTTGCCTACTATCAAACATCTGAACGTCGCGTATACATTTAACAGAAAAAAATTATATACACGGACGTGATAAATGCGTCGCTGAAAACCAATTTTTTTATGGTTTATTAAGAAAGAAAAAATTTAATTAAATGTCTAAGAAAAATATTTAAAAAAAAAACGTAAAAAATTTTAAATGAAACTAATATATAAATATTTTTCTTTATTATGAAAAAAAAAATAACGTGAGTGTATTTATATAAAAAAGTGTCTAAATAATTTGCATAAAAAAAGTTTTTTAAAAATCACCCCTTTTTATAAGAAACCCTAAAAAACACCCTAAATAAGAAAAATATCACCCCTTCCACTTATTTACTGTTGATTATCACTGTTTCACAAAAAAATGTCACCCACCTTACTGTAACATATACACTCTCCCACATGCATACTTACCTACACATACACTATTTATATAAGAAAAAAGTTGCTACAACAAGAACAAACCCGTAACTGTGAGTTTGTCGTTAAACAAAAACATTCTCCTCATTTTGTCGTTTAAATTGCTGCTCTGTGTGTGACTCTTTTTTTTCAAACAATTCGAAGAATATAAAAAAACCAACAACAACATCGTAGTATAGATTGTGTCGTGGTCGATTTTTTTTTTGTCGTTTGTATTCCTTTTTTATATATCATTCTGTTTGTTTCTATCTTTTAGTAAATTCTTATTGCTCTCTCGCTCTTGTTACCGGAAAATACAGAAGAAAAAAAATTGTCGTCGTTGTGTCATTGGTTGGTAGCTCAATAAAAGCGTCACCCTATACTCTGCTATTGAAATAACAACAACATAAATACAGTATTAAAAAAGATATCACCAACAACAACAACACATAAAACTCAACCATTTGTATTTGTGTCTCCATATTATCCCAGCCATACACCAAATAATAATAAAAAAAATACACACACACAAAAAAAAAGAGTCGTCACATTGTAATCGTTGTTTATTTTGTTGGATTCTTTCGCCCCATTTAGTAGGTGGATGCTTGTCATATGTGCACAAAAATACACTTTATTAACAATATATAGCCGTCGGCTTATTTACTTTCAAAAAAATAACGTAAAAACTGTTAAACGTACAATACGCATACAATCGCTTATGTATGCATGTGTGTGGATTAGTGTAATAATTTTGTGATAATGATAACAACTACAAACAAAATATAATATTAAATTCGTTAGAATTGCAAAAACGACACATTATTTTTGCCAATTTTGCTAATCAGTTTATAGTGCAATATAATAAATAATTTAAAAAAATAAGCAAACAAATGGAATGTTTTTGTTTATAAAATTATCTTTTAATTTTTTTTTTTTAGATAAATTGTGAAAAAAAAACTAATAATTTAATAAAAATTTAAAAAACTAAATATATAACTGAAATTTGAAAAGAATGAAATTCAAGAAAATTCTATCTATCCGGATTATTAAAAAATAAAAGGTAAGTTTAAAATTAAGACATAATTTAAAGAGAACTAATATCTACCATATGAAGACTTATAGTCGGAAAAACATTAATCCACAGTAGACAGGCTGTGACGTATTCAAATTGGTATTTTAAAATGCTTATATATTATAGAATAAAGATAATTTTTTATTCACAACAACCGGAAAAATTTCAAAATGATTATCCAGTTAATTGCCAAATATTTATTTTAAAAAGGATTTTTTTCAAAAAAAAAGTACCAACCGAATTGAAAGTGTATTGTGGTGGCCACAACCAATGAATTCGGTTAACAAAACTATATTAAAATGTTTTTTTTTTTTTGAATATTTTGAGTGTTGTAACTAGATCACCCTGTAGATACCATTATAAATGTGTCGCTTTCTTCTTTCTAAATCCGCTGAGAAACTTAAAATCGGATGATATTCAATTACGTTACAGGCTTAAAAGTGCATACATGTACGAAACACCCCCAGCAAAAAATTTATAAAAAGGTAAGCGGTTTTGTAATCAAGCATTTTAGGCAGAATGCATTCCTTACTAGATTACCTACTCGATTCTATTAACAGGGCGTGAGACTAAAATAATTGATTCTTTAGAATTGATTATTTTTTTTACCGAAGAACCATTTACTTTATATTTTTAAGAACTACATACATTTTTAATAAAGAAATAGTTCCATTGTAAAACTACAAAGTACTTACACAAAAAAAAATAAGTAAATAGTTCCCTAGAAAAAATAAGAAGTACTTACATTTTAAAAAAGAAGTAGTTCCATAAGTAAATTCAACTTTTACTCACACGTGATTCTCCTAGGTCACTCAAATATAACGATCAAAACTAATACGGAAATAAAATCCTAAAAAGTGAAACATCGAATTGTTATGATAACATGGGTTTGTCATAATTTTGGAGCTATAAACCACGAAAATATAAATTTTTCAAAAAAAAAGAACAATTCAAAATTGAAAAACAAAAATATGACTCACGCACAATCACCCTCGAAAATTTTTTTACACTCACGATAACTTCAGTAATTTCAACTTCCACTCACAATTTTCTGCTCACGTGCGCTTCCCTAACCACAGTTTAACAAAATTTAGGCAACATGCAATTTCTGTTTTTAGTATTATTTTCCTGCAAGTAAAAATTTGTTTGAAAAATATATGAGATAAATTCTTTAAAATTGTATAACTTCTTTTTTCAAAATTAGGAACTACTTCCAATAAGACCTTTTATTAAGAAAAAGTATATGATTACTTCTTGAGTACAAAAGTTATACATATAAGTTAATAACATTGTTATTTTCTTTTGAGTAAATAATTACTTTGTTATTAAGTTCATGCTTTCTGGTTTAAATTTAAAGAATTGATTACAATACCACTTGCTTTTTTGATTCTATCGTTGGAATCAGTTTGGTATTGCAGTTACTAAATTTGGCAATGAGATATGTAAGCAAGTGTGGGCATCACCTTCTTTTTGGAATGTGTAATTTTTTCCTGGGCCGTGTTTTTACCCCTAACTCAAGATTTGGAGGTGTTTGGCAAATTTCAAAAACACATTCTTGTTTGCACTCGACAAAACTTACCAGAAAAGTAGTATCACTTCCCAGATATTTTTTTCTGTCGCACTGTGTAATCAGTCTACCTTGTTTTTTTTCTAAATTTAATTTATATGCTACAATTTACTTTATTATGGAACATTGGCTTTTATTTTCGGCTCGATCATACCAAAGCCGGTATGTTCTATAAACTTCTTCCTTTGAAGAAAATACCAAGCTCTAAAATAGATTTTAGCTTAAAAATTGGTAGGACTTAAACCATTGGGACTTGCAATTTTTTCAGAAATGCCTTATGAGTTTTCTAGATCGCTAAATGTACACTTAGAATATTATGTAAGTAAAGATCACTGCAAATGTAGTGAAATGAAATTTCACTTGAAAAAAGAACGATTTACATTTCATTGAATTCAACTAACGTTGTCATTTGTTTTTTACTGTTGATTAAACAACCACAAATGTGGTAAAAATGAAGCACAAATATAGTAAAAAATTCACATTTGTTTATTTGTTTTAGTAAATGTAAATTCATAGTACAGTTATTTGATGTGGTTTGTTTTTTAAATGAACTACAATGTAATCAAAACTGAAATTTCTTCTACAAAAGACTGTCGTTTCATTTAAAAATAAATATACTGTATTATTACTCAAACAACTAGTATTAAAATAGAGACTTTATTCTTAATTCAGTGCCACCCTCGCTTAACGCAGCCCTCGGTAAATGCAACTCTTCGATTATTTCAACTTGTAAATTGTTTGCATTGTTGACTCAGTTAACGCAACTTTTCAACAAAAAAAACCTCAGTTATCGCAACTTTTCTCCCAATATGATCAATTTGTCATTTGTATTTACATATTTTTTTTATTGAAAATGCCTTTAAATATTACTGCTGCCTAAAACTATTGCGTTCGAAATTAGTTCTGTATTTACCGCTATTCCAGGAATACTGAAAATGCGTGTTGTACATATTTTTTGTAGATATGTACTCATTTGAAAGAATATTTTTACATGAAAACGTTGTTCTATTTGTATGACGGTTATTATGACGGTTATTACAAAATTTGTAAAACTTTTAATAAAACAAAAAAATTGTATTTTTAATATTATTTTTAATAACATTTATAAATTTATTTTAAAAATAAATGATTTAAATGTGTGATAACATTTATTTTTTCAATTTAAATTACAAAATAGTAGTAGCGCCCTAAAATATTGTGACTCGGTTATCACAACAACCTCAGTTTTCGCAACATCCAAAATTTCTATTAGTTCCGTTAAGCGAGGTTGCCCTGTATTTATAAAAATCATATCATATTTTTTTTTTCGTTTGACAAGTCACTTTTTCTAGAATGTATAGACACTTGAATATTAAAAAGTTATATAACAATTTTCAAAACAACTCAAAAGGTACCGAAAAGTGGACCTAATTTAAAAACTCCTAAAAAGCCTATCAAATTGTATAAAATCGATAAAAAAAGAACTTGTATCTGAACTAACATTTATTTTAAGTTTGTTTATTAAAACTATTTATGTATTGTTTAAATCTACTTTAGGGGCTACCATATGTAATAACAACAGAATGTTGAGTATACTTTATAATACTAACTTTTTTAATTGCGGTAAATAAACAATATTTTCTTTACTGTGAAACATGCAAACAAATTGTCCAAAATAGACACGAATAGTTAAATTAAGTCGTAAACTATTTCAAAAGGACTTTAACTTGGAAACCCATAACAAAAATTAACAAATAAGAAAATATATCAATGGTCCAGTTAAGTGAACAACCAAAGTACGACATTAGCAAAAATTATGAACATTTAAATTTTGATTTTTGTTTTTTATGGACTAAATTAGTTTAATTAAAATGTAAATAAAATTCTTACCTTTTACAAAAAAACCGTCTTTAAAATTCCTTGAAACTTCTTTGTTATTAACTTTTTATGTTAATGGAATATTGCACTTTATGTTGCGTTTTTTTGCAACGACACGTGGAAACTTTTTTTTTTTTAAATATATATAGCAGAAATTAAAATTGCTGACAGTTTTAAAATTTTTGCAACAACACGAAAAAAAAAAGGAAAGAGGCCACATTAGCGAACATTCCCTTAATGAAAAATTATTGCACATCTTTGTAGTTTTGTTTTTAAATTTTCAGGCGCTGACATTTAAATACGCATTTATTTATTAGTTTTGTGAACAAATTTTCTTTCAATAGATTTTAGTTGGTAAAAAAAGGTTAAAACTTTAAAAAAAAACAACAATATAGCGGCTAACGGCTTAATTAAAACTTTTCTGGCTAACCTTGTTCCAAAACTGCTAAATTTGAGCACAATGCGGCTAAACTGACAACACTGGTAATATTATTAAAGAAATCGCTAGTAGGAGAAAACTTTACTTAAAAGCGTGACGTATGAGTGATAACTAATTGAATAATAACAAAATAATACGTTAGGACGCAGAATGTTTTTCATCTATATAAAAGTATATCTTTAATTCAATATTATTACAATATATGAAGTGCTTCTTGTAAAAACTTGATAAGCCGCATATTAATTTTTACTGGTTTTCTGCCTTCAAAGTTTTGATTTTATGCATAAAGTATGACTTTTGCAGGACTTTTATTTTCTAGATATTTGTATGAAGTGTACAAACAAGGCTTTTATCAAATACTCATCAATAGGCGGCTAGAAAACAGATAAAACCAGCAATAAAATAAATGTGGCTTATCAAGTTCTTACAATAAGACTTGGCACAAACTTTAACTACTAATGCATTTATGTATTTTGCAACAAAATGTGTTTAAAAATGCAAGTTTTATCTCTTCAGATTGTTGTTGGAAGAATAATTGTCTCATTAGCTCTCAACTATTCCATTATATTTTTCTCATTATTTACAGTTATTATTTTTTAGTCACAATAACCAAGTTAAAGTGGACATATAAAAGGCACAATTTTCCAAAAATTAGCCAGTACTAGCGTAGATTTCAATCAAATCTATTGATTTTGAATTTTAACGTCTTTTTCAGACAATTGCAATTAATATGCAATTTTATTTAATTTTAATTGTGAAAGTCGTTGTAGAAAAGAATGAGTGTATTTTCTAAAAATCATAACTATATTGTAAATTTTCAACTTTCTGAATATTGAACCTTTGTCAGTGACCCTGTATTTTTTTTGAATAATGTAATATTTGTTATGTCTTTATTTGTTCGATTGCGTCTATATGAAATTTTCTGTGCAATTACTGACCGTGGTATAGATAAACTGATTTCTAATGCCACATGCACTCGCACTACACGTTAGACAGAGCGCTTTAGCCCACTGATCTATCGTCAGGTCGAGTTTTGTTGTGATTAAAACTAGTTTTATTCAATACACGGTGTTTTTGTTCTTGCATACATAATCTCAGAAGTACAACTCCAACAACACAACAGTTTCTATTTTTAGAAACTTACCTCACTCTAATGTCCACTGTTTTCCCATATGTTGTAAGTGATGCCACATCTATGATATATTCTTTGTATATTCGATAGATGGCGCTTACGTAGTTAGGGAAGAATTGCCAGAGAGCAAAGTTTGATTTTTGTTTGAGTTTGAATTTTAACGTCTTTTTCAGACAATTGCAATTAATACTATAATTAATATGCAATTTTATTTAATTTTAATTATTGATATTTTGCGTAATTCAAAATAAGTATAAAGAGCGAAAAGTTATTGCAAATAGGATCTGGCAAACATACCACAACTGAGGGAAGCTGTATCATATGAAAACTGTATGAAGATGGGAAAAAAGTGGCGGAAATTGCTAAAGTAATGAAAATTTTCTCGAAAAAAAGTGTATAATGCAATTAAATCGTGTGTTGAAAATCCCGATGTTTTGACTAAGGGCAAAAGTCGGAAGATCAGGCCTCGAAAAACAGATACACGTACTGATGCGTCTATAGTAAGAATGGCGAAAGTTGATCCATTTAAGTCAGCACGGCAGATAGCATCTGCTATTAATGAAGATTTTAACATGGAAATATCTGGCAGACTGGTCAGAAGAAGATTAAACGAGGCAAATTTGTTTGGGCGCATTTCAAACGTTTAGCCTCCGCTAAATACAATACAAAATAAAACAAATAAATTATAGATTGGTTTTTCTTCTTTTAACTGCTTGAGGTCAGTTTTTTCAACACTCAGGCAACTTCTGCTTTAAAAATATGTAGTTGTTTGGGTTGTAATACAGTTTCTTTTTGTTTAATGTAAATGTTAGTAATTTGTAGCACAAATTAAATTTTGTACTAACCTTGTAGTTCATTTAAAAAACAAACCACATAAAACGACTGTTTTATGATTTGACATTAATTTTTTACAGTAGGTTTTTGTTATTTAAAAAAATAAAAATTTAAATGTTTGTTATTTTTTGTACTAACATATGTGGTTCATTTTTACTACAATTGTGGTTTATTTTTTGAACATTAAATAACAAATGACAATGTTAGTTGAATTTACTGAAATATAAGTCGCCCTTTCTCTAAGTGAAATTTCACTTGTTTTTAACTACATTTGCAGTGGTCATATAAAATAAAAATTCTAAATAATTAAAAGCAATTATTTATCCAAATTTTTTACTTTAATCATTTATTATTATTATTATAGTAGCGCACCCATAGGCTAGTTGGAAGCGTGCTAGCTTATCAGTGCGGGGGTCGTGGGTTCGATTCCCACCAGAGGCATTAGTCTGTTTTCGCTACACCGAGCCGAAACCCATAGTAGCTAGTGCTCGGTTAGGATAATAGTATATAATTTGTAATTATATGATTATTAATAAATAAATAAATATTATTATAAATTGCTTTTAAATTTGCCTATTCAAAACTAAAATATTTTGAATATTTACAAAACAGATGACAACACTAAGAAATAAATACATAAAATGTTGAAAAATATTTTAGGATCATTAAATATACAAACACGTCGCCTAAATGGTTGATTGGCAATTGTATTGCCATTGTAGCATGCAACAAAACATTAAACACTCATACAATTGCAATTGTTATAAATTAAACAATATATAAAAAAGAAAACCTAAAGCATTAACCAACTAACCAACCATCCATATAGCCAACCGACAGACCGACAGACCAAGCAACTAATTATAGTTTAAACAATTGTACAAAAATAAAACCGCGTGCAAAAATATTTCTTTTATTATAATTGTTGGTTGCATATATGATTAGGCTACTGGTATAAAACAAAGACATAATACAAAAAAAAGAAGGAGAAAAATCCTTCCCTTCATTCAGATCGTTTCGAAAAACATTCACAAACATGTTCTAAACATTAATTGTTTAACAAGTTTCGTTTTAATAAGTGATACAATAAACATTTATATGATTTTATAGTTATTTTCTGGTTATTATAAAACAACTGAAAATTAAAAGATGAAAATTTTACATTTACCCCTTATACGCCCATACAAGGTAAAGGTGGGATATTTTTTTTGGTAAAGATTAACTGATTTTTTGTCGCCTATCGTTTTAATTGTGTTTGGTATCCCATGACTTTTTTGAAAAACAATCATATTAGCAATGTCGTGTACATAGTTTATGCCAAAACCGTTCTAATTGTGTACTCAACTATGAAATATACAAAAATTTGTATATAAAAAGAAGAAGAATATAATAAAGAAATCTAAATGTGAAAAATTATTAAAAAATTTTCACTTTTCGTACAGAGAAAATCCCAAAATATTGAATCCTAAAACGCAACTGACACACTTGTTTTAATCAAGTTTAACGTGAACAAAACATGAGATATGGTTGCAATACGAACAATAATTCTTAAATGTTTACAAACTCTTGTGTAACACACACATTAGGGTGCATCTTATTCTGAGAATTTGTGATATTTTATAGCCAGTTGTCAGATTTGATTGTGATTTTATTACACAGTGCAACACATAAATTGGTTCCTCTTTCGTACCCGGTTTTTTTTGAAGTGTATATCGAAACTAAAAAAAATCCGCAAAGGACTTGGCCAGATTACATCGAAATTTTTTTTTTTGGACACCCTAAGTTTTTGCACCCAAACATGATTTTTTAAAAAAGGAAAATTTTTATGGAATCCATATATCATAAACCGTTCGGAATTTTGTTTTTATGTCTTTGGCAAAGTTGTAGATCCAAACCAAAGCAAAAAAATTCTCATATGGACCGACCCAAAAAAATTGCATCCACTGCATCAAAATTGCAAAAAATTGGGAAAAAAATGCTATTTTTTTATGATTTTTTCATGATTTTGTCCTGAAATGGCTTAAATACTGGGAAATTAAGAAATCTTTCTTCAGCTAAATTATATCTAACAACAATATAAACAGCAGAGCCAGATAAAGCAAAGAAATTAGTGGCAACAATGCTGCAATATTTTGAAAATATAAATGTATCGATGACGCTGAAATTGCATTTTTTGCATCATCATATTGATGTTTTTTAAAACAATTGCCCACCGAATCAGATGAGTAAGGGGAGCGATTCCACCAGGTCACAATGCCAATGGAAAAAAGATTCAAAGGCAAGAAGCTGGACGCAATGCTTGCAGAGGTTTGTTGGTGGAGCCACAAGGTGTGCCTGTGTGAGGATGGTGATATGGAAGACCCAGGAGACACTGGATTTAGAGATTGGCCTTTGGATCCTCTTTCTTCTTGTAGTAGTGCAGAGTCAGATCATGACCTTGAACCACCACCAAAAATATTTAAACCTTAACAGGGCGTGAGTAGCAATGGTATGTTATTTATTATTCTGTTAAAATTATATATTTTCTTATTTTAGTTCTGTTCGACAAACGTTACCCCTCGCGAACCCGCTTTGACTCCATCTTACCAAAAAGCGTTTTTATTAACAAAAATTCGGTAAATGAGAGCGTGATAAGAAAGTAATTGTGTTTCTCATTTTACCAGAAGTTACTATACTTTTTTTCGGGTAAAATCGTAGCAGAATAAAATCATTGGCAGTTAATAATACACATGTTTTGCATTTGTATAAATAAACCAAAAAACTTAAACAAAAAAATAAAAAAAAAATTATGAAATTGTTAATTGCGTTATAAAATAACCTATATAGTCTTTCTTTGTCGAAACGACAACATTGGCTATGCAAAATAAGTGTGAGCAATTAAGATGACATGTACTAGAGAGTTGTTTATATTGTTGTTAGATATAATTTAGCTGAAGAAAGATTTCTTAAATTCCCAGTATTTAAGCCATTTCAGGACAAAATCATGAAAACATCATAAAAAAAATAGCATTTTTTCCCAATTTTTTGCAATTTTGATGCAGTGGATGCAATTTTTTTGGGGTCGGTCCATATGAGAATTTTTTTGCTTTGGTTTGGATCTACAACTTTGCCAAAGACATAAAAACAAAATTCCGAACGGTTATGATATATGGATTCCATAAAAATTTTCCTTTTTTAAAAAAATCATATTTGGGTGCAAAAACTTAGGGTGTCCAAAAAAAAAAAATTTCGATGTAATCTGGCCAAGTCCTTTGCGGATTTTTTTTAGTTTCGATATACACTTCAAAAAAAAACGGGTATGAAGGAGGAACCAAACGATGACCTTAAAAATGCTGCACTGTGTTATTTACTATTAAGATACACTGATTATGTATATAATAACGATCTAATACAATAATTTTAACGCTGAAAAAAAAAAACATCTAGGTTGGCAAAAAAAAAAAAAAAACGGTCAAATTTAGCCAAATCGGTAAATATGTAATGGTTGCTATAAATTAACGATTTGTGATGGTTAGGCAGAAATTTAGCTGAAAGGTTTTTGCACAGACTTTTAATAAAACATTTTATAGTATTTGGCCACCTAAATATGAATCTAAAGTAAAGAAAAAGGTAAGGTAACCCACCCCTCAGAAATATAGGACTTGTGTACTTCAAAAAAATTTGGTTAAAACTTTTGGCCTATTTTTTTTTACTTTATGGATTTCCAAGTCTGATCGTCATTTTGTTTAATGAAGTGCATATTAAAAATATGCAGTAATATTTCAAAAATTTTGAGTAAATCTGAATGTTGTAACTACAATTCCAAAAAATACCATTTTCAAGACACCTCTGGGGTTTGAAAATATTCTTGCACATTTTTTTGATTACTAAAATGAGCATTAATTTTGTGTTCGATTTAAATCCATTCAGAATTATAAAGAATTTAAAGATGTATCCACAATATTGACCAATAAATCATTTTTTACCGTGTAAGAGGGTTAAAAAAGGAAAAAAGAAAGTTTAGTTTCAACTGTGATACATTAAGAAAAGTTCAAATCTGTGATATTTTATTTATTGTTAAATTTATTTTTAATTATAATATTGTCTTTAATGTCGTACTGTTTGTTCGCATTTTACCAATTTTATTAAAGAAATTTAAGTGTAAACTTGACAAAAAAGATTATATATTCAATAAAATCAAATCCCTGAAGATGTTGGAATAATCCCAACGAAACGTCGGATCGAAATAATCTTTTATTTGCATTTGAAAACCATGAACTTTAAAACCTGATTAGGAAAACTTCTAATAAAAAATTTTAAAGAGGAGAGCATGACGGTGGAAACGGTTTTGGCTTCATATTCGGGTCAAGGAGGACAAACTACTTTACAAAAAATTAAACTCATCGGCAATAAGTAACTTGAATTAACTTTTTACATTTTTACCAAACATAAACTAAAAAAAAAATAAATTTAGTAAAACTTCTTATAAATCAAGTATACTATTTTTCTGGAATTTTTTTTTTACAACTATGAAGTCACATTTTTAAATAAAATGGCGGTTTCGCAATATTGGCATTTCAATTTTGTTTATCTCCTTTTTTTGAAATCTTTGCAGTTTTACGAACTTTATCTATATGAAGTCCGTTTTCGGAAACGGATTTAAATTAAAAAATCGGTCCATTATCTAAAAAGTTGTTAAGGAAAAGGTAAAATAACTCATATTTGAAGAAAAATACACAGGATAACGCTATCCTGCCTGCAATGTTTATGCCAAGTAATTTTTATTTTTAGGTTTAAGGAAGAGGATTAAATGAATGTATTGAATATACTTTTCTTGTGCACACTGGCTCTGAAAATAATATTTTTTTTCTCCAAATCACAAAAAGCAACGAATACCTGTAAAGCGTTAAAAATAATTAAAAATAATTCATGGAGAAGGCCCGAAGGACATAATTATAAATCGTTAAAAAATTTATTGTAATTATATTTTTTAATTTGAATGTAAATTTCCATACAAAATATTCGAAAAAATTGCGACCTTACAGAGTCATTCGATTTCGCTCCAATTTGAAATATATGTTAGTGTGGTCCATACACAACGATATAGCCTTCAGTAGAACAAATCGGACTACGTCTAGTTTCTTCATACGATTTTGAAGCACCCAATACCAGCCCTAATTTTATTACCACATTCGCATAAAAATTTAAGTTTGATAAAAAATTAACTTTTGTTTGATTTCAAACTCACTTTTAATTAAAAGTTTAAAAATAATAATATATGAAAATAAAAATTATTCAAGTTCGAGGCCATACTCTAATATTTCTTTATTAGGATATTGTTCTAACAAATAATCTATAGAGTTTTTTGTTTTCAAATTTATTATTTGACCCTTTCAGGAATGTGTTGATAGATCTTTTTCGGGAATTTTCTAGGTTCCCATCATCAGAACACGTTTTGAAAGCGGCAACAATCCCATGCCAAACATCAAACATTCATATGAACTAGTTTACTCACTACATGAGAACTAATATACATATGAGTTTGAAGTTAAAGATTATAACCATTGACCAAAAAATAAATTGAAAACTTGTTTGATGTTTGGCATGGGATTGTTGCCAATTGTTGTTTAATTGAAAATGAATTTGTTGCACACAAATTTCCAGTTTTCATAACCCTTAATGACAACAAATTGAAAAACTTTTAAAAATTTAAGGAATCGCCAAAATTAAAAAAAAAAAAAAATTTAATTAAACGAAAAATTCGTTAATATTTAAAAAATCGTTAAAGTTTGAAAAACAAATTTTAGAATTTAAAAATTGATTAAGTTTAAAAACTTTAAAAAATTTTATATTAAAAAAAATAGACATAATTCAAAAAAGTTTTTAAAACTAAAAAATATCGCAAAAACTAAAAAAAAAAAAACAATTCGGCAAAATTGAAGTTAAATTGCTAAAATTATAAAAACTCATTATTAAGATAATTATTTTGAAAATTTTTTTAATTTTGGTGAGTGTTTTAAAATTCCAATCTTAGCAATTTTTTTAAATTTTAACTAATGGCGTTTTCTTTTCTGGAAAAAAGTGTTGCCTTCTTAATGTGCAACATTTTTCAAATTTTGACCTCGCCCCATTAAAATGAATCATTTTTACAATCAGAATAGAACACAATTTCATCACATATTACATTTATTTAAACAAATCTGTTTTTTTAGTGTTGTTAAGGTTCGGGTTCGAATCCCAGAAAACTTTAAAAAAAAAATTTAATGTTTTTTTTAATAATTAGTTTTGTTTTTTTAATTATTTAAAAAATTTGAATTTAGCTCCATACATTTTATTCAATTAATTTTTTTTTTATAATTTGTATGTAAGCGAATTTCAGATTAAAAAAATTATTAATACTTACAAAAGAAAAAATTAAAAAAAAATAGCAAAAACAAATTAAAAAAAAATCGTAAATTAAATTTAACAAAAAAAAAAATATATAAAAAAATGTGATACCAATATGGGTTTCAAACTCGGGATCTTCTGTGTCAGAAGCCAGCACACTACCCCTCTGCTACCAAGGTGAGAGTTTCTCACCAACAACTTTGCAATATATACACATGAGAATATTGATAAACCAAAAAAACAGGGCAACATCCAACCCTGTAAATTTTTGAGGGCAGAAATTGTTACATTTTTTTGCCTTTTATAAGGCAACCCTTTTAGAAAACAAACACGGCACCCTCTCAGAGTGTTCACCTCATTTTAGAAAAAGAACACGAATAAGGAAATTAAAAGGCAAAGTGCAAAAACAATGTGACATTTTGTCAGAAAAGAAAATGCTATAAGTTATGAAATTTTGCAATGTTTTCAATTTTAGTGATTTTTAAAAATTTCGACAATTTTGGAGAGACAAGTTTTGGAGACTTTTTTCAGATTTTTGTTTTAATTTTTTTTAAAATTTGAAAGTTGTTTTTTATCTCTTATAACAATTTGAATGTTTTTTTTTGTTTATTTTTTTTTTTTTGCAATTTTTTATTTAAGTACTAAACAGTCCTTTTAAAATTGAAATTAATATAACATTTTTAAAGAGATATGATTAAAAATCTTTAATGAAAATTAAACAAATTAATTACAATTAATTTAAAATTAATTACAAATTAGTTACAAATTGTTCTAATTACCTAATACTTCTACGGCAATTTCCTTAATAGGACTGAATTCAATTAGCTCTTAATTGATTTAACAAATATTTTAATTGAAACTCGGTTTTAGGCTTTTCTGTGCTATCTAAGTAGTTACACCCTACTGCAGTCATTGTGTGGTCATAATTTATCAACATTGTTTTGTCGCCATTCGCATGTTAGTTTTACATGAAGTTTATGTTTTATATTTTTAATAAATTACAAAAGTTATATTCAGTAGTGTAATGCTTGTGATATTCCTGACTTAAAATTTAAATAAAATTATCATTGAAAATGTTTTATACACTCGTAGCACACCTTCGCGGCCCTATCATTAGGCAATTTTATTAATATAAGTTTATGCATAATTCAAAATGTTGTTATGATTTCTGGATTCTTATTCACGCAATCTTTAATGAAATAATAAGTAAAAATATCAATTATTTATATCCCCCTCTTCGGTGCTCTGTGGGTATTGTGAAATTTTCATGTTGGTTCTTGATGTTGTTTTCGCTTTTATTAAGTATAAACAATTCTTAGTTTTTATTATTAAGTACTTAATTCTGTTTAAAAAAAATTCTTTTGTATTTGTTTCTTCCTTTTTAATTTAATTAGATACTATTTCTGTATAATCAGCTTTTCGTGGTAACACAGTTCGTTTTTTTTTTTAATTTTTTTCTCAGATTAGTTTAATTTTGCCGTTTTGTTCTACTTAGTTTTTATAGTTTTATTAATGTGAAAAAACATTTATTTAATTTTATTTTGATTTTCATTAAATATATGTACGTAATTAAATGAGCCAAGAGATAAATTAAATGTTATGTTATAGATAATATTTGAATAATTTTTATGTTAGCCATTCATAAAGTACTTGTGTAAAAATTTTAATAAATTCATAAAATTCTAATTAAGTGAAATTGTTTTTGGAAATAATTTTTATAGTTAGCTCGTTGGGTTCTCTGCGATCTTAATAAAATTTGGATATGTGATAAAGACAAAAAAATAAGGACACGTAATTTTCTTATTTTTTTTTCTTTATCAAATATCCAAATTTCATTAAGATCGGAGAGTACCATTGGGAGAGACTCCCTTCTTAGGCCAATGCAGGGCTGCCAGTTTTTTTTTTGGTCGCATCCCCAAAAGTTGAATTGACATCCCAAAAAATCCCCAAATTTTTTTTTCATCCCAAAAAATTACCAAATTAATTTTTGCTTTATATATTTAGTTTTTGAACATATTTGGATATTTTTTTTTTTTTTTTTTTTTTTTTGTTTTTTTTTTACTATTTAGAATTAGAATTTCTTTATTATAAAAGTTTCTTAGGTATTAATTAACATGTTATTAATAATAGTTTAAAATATAAAAAGAAAAATATTAAAGAGATTAACGACATGTTTTTCATAAAAACGTCTGTCGAACGATCACAAACAAGTATCGGCATTTAATGCAAAAATTAAATTTGATTATTAAAATTTTTAAAATTATGACAAATTTAGTTAAATTCTGTTATTAAAAAATTTCTATAAACTAATGCACATTTCAAATATTTTACTAAATTCACCCAGTCTTCTTCAGTTTGGCCATTTAATATATGTATCATATCTTCTTCCTACGTAATATTTCCGAAAAATAGCATATCTAAATTTCTTTTAGCACAGGACAAATACCAAAAAAATGTTAGAATGTTTCATGTTCCTGTAAATTGCACAATTTACAAAACTTGTCTTCGTTTGCTGCGCCAAATTGTTATAATTTAGTGCAATTAACCCACTGCGTGCTTTAAATATCCATGAGATTTGATTAGTTTTTAAGTCATCATTAAAGTAATGTATTCCTCTTTCATAATCTAGATGTTTGTAAATTCTTGTGGTGGTTTTTGATTTACTCTCCAATCTATCATTAAAAATATTAATTTTCAAGTTACTAGTAATTTTGTACTAAGCAATTCCATTGTTGTTCCGTGTGGTTTGTTTCTGGCCATTGTGTATTTAAGGAAGTAGCTTTTGATTTTTAATTCGTTTACCCAAAAAACGTTACGACGCAATAAAATTAAGGATAATTGGTGAGGTAATCCATTCTGTGTATAATTATACATTATCCTACTTAAATATTTAAGATGAAGTCCCAAAGTATATAGATGACTGTCTTCAGCAGCGGTTTCTAACATAAGAATGTAGTTTGGGGTGAAGCTAGGTAAATGTAATATTTTTTTCATGAAATATCGTTGCAGTTTATAACGTCTCAAAATGTCTAAAGCCCCACACCTGAGCTGCATAGGCTTGAATTGCCCTGCACACTGCAAGATAAACTTTCCACTTCATTCTTAGGTTTATATCTTGTTTTGCTAACAAACTTGCCATGTTGAGTTTATTGCACTTTTGCCTGATTGTTTCTTTTTCCACATGTTTGTTAAACTTAAGTTTTGGTGTGAAGATAAACTCCAGGTAGTTGATTCAGAGGATATTTTTACCTCATCTCCTTTAAAAACCCATTTTTCTTGTTGACTTAGTCGACCACCATTTCTGAATACCAAAATTCGGATTTTTAAATTAACTTCCAGATTCCACATGTTGTTGCAGTAATTTCAAGGTTTTGTATCATTTTTTGCATTACCGTTATATCATCCGATAATATGACTATGTCGTCAGCATAGAGTAAAAGTCGAATATCATATTTTCCACCATAAGTCTACCTTTCAAACAATCATGTAAATCATAAATGTACAGGGCAAAAAGTAATGGTGACAGTAAACACCCTTGTTTAACCCTGATTATGTTTGAAAATATTCTGAAAAATCTTCACAGTCCACACGGCAGATTGTGTAGTCAGATTGTGTATTAGTATTATTCTTTCTATGAACTGGACAAATTTGTACGATACTCCCATCTTAAAGAGCTTATAAATCAGAGCTTGTCTTGAGACACTATCAAACGCAGCTTTGAGTCCACAAAAAAAGCATAAACTTTTTTTTCTGCTAACTTTATGCTCACAATAGCTGATAAATTATAATATTGTCAACTGTGGAATAATTTCTGCGAAAACCTGCTTGATACTCATTAAGTACTTGATTCTGTTCTACCCAATTTAACAATCTTTCATTTAAAATGCCCATCATTATCTTAACAGCCACAGTTCATAAATGAGATACCTCTATAGTTTGCAGGTTGACTTGGATCTCCC